>JANVCQ010000001.1:31764239-31779672 GCA_025531925.1 Erythroxylum plowmanianum
CTGCTTTGCTTCACCTTAATTGTTATTTGAACAAGTAAAAGTTATGTCTTGGTCCGAGTGGGGATAGCATTTCTCTTTTGCATGTCCATGGAGTTTTGAAAAATCCAAGCATCTCAGAAATAGATAAGGATGTAAGAATTTTTCAAACAAACCGCACTCTTTTGTGTACGTCGGGTGTCCATTGATGAGAAGGGCTGCTAGGACTGGGATCTCTTTCTTGGGAAGGGCATCAAGTCATGTATCATTACCAATTAATCAATTTCTAAATGTTGGAGTGGATCCTAAAGAGATCCCACTTCTCATACCACCGAATGTCATATCAAAACCAAAAGGATTAAGTTGTTTTCTATTAATAGCTGCCCAAAAATTGGTCTCGATAAATTCTAAACCTGAAATAAATAAATAAAATCCCAAAAGATACCTACTTCATTTGATATTCTTGATAATAAACTTTAATTTTTTATCTATTAACTTCGAGTTAGACTCATAAACAACAATACCTACCCTTGACACTCCACTTGTTAAGAGCAAGAACATAAGCGAGTGTAGATGACAGAGAGTCTTTGACGAGCAATGGATGTGCCTAATCAAGGCTCCATGATCCATTAGGCTGCTGGTGTTTCATCACCCAATCCAAGCATTCCGAGAACAATGGTTCTGACTATTTCTTCATCTTCTTCTCATCCTCTCGAGACGGGACCATGGCCACCAATGCAGTGTCGTACGACGAAGCCAATAGCTTCACATTCCTCAAAACCTCTGATGCAATCTCTTCACTACCATACTCAATTTTTCTCCATCTTAGCAAATTCACGTCAAAATGATCCAAATCATCAACGACCATTTTCGATGAGCAGGAACCATAAGAGATGAGAGTATTTGGTGATTTGTATCTTACAAAGCCAACTTTACGAATAACTTTAGGATCGATGGGCATTTGATAACGAGCATCTGTTCTTTGACAATGGCAAAACACAAGCATATGTGTTAAGATCACAAAGTTGATGATGATAATGTAAATGATCATAAGTGCAAATCAATCTTACCTAATGAGATAGGTGTGGTTTTGTAACAAGTAACAAAAAGAAGGTCACGATGAATAATAATCAGGATGTTGAATTAGAGACAGGAAACCAGCTAGACAACAAGACAAATGGATAGTTAATTATGCACAAGGGACATATGGCATCTAATCTTGAAATCAAGAGGGTCAGAAGGAGCAGCAGGGTGAGAGTATCAAATTCTCGATGGAGGAACTTTGTGTAATAGGCTGGAAGTGGTAACAACCTTTTCTCTTAAATTCTTTCCTCTCTAAATACCCTTACTCTTTCTCTTCCCTTTTGATACATCCTTTACTGATTCAGGTCATTGAAGCTCGACAGTAGAGATTGATCTGATTTCTATCTATCATTCTTTGTACTACATTCTGACTATTGCTTAAGTGTAGTTATTGTTATATTAGAGACTTTTGGACTTAATTCTTGTTAAACATTGTTGAAGATAGGAATTTATTTCTATAATCCAATTCTTTCACTTACCTACATTGTTTCATTGGTGCTTTCATCAACCATGACTGAGAACACACGTTTGAAGGAGATGAATGCTAAGATCAATAAATTATATAAGCCCACAAAAATGCGAAACAACACACGCTCACGATGCAAATGGCTGAGGAAACGAAACTTCAGATTGAGACATTTCGTTTGACTCTGGAGTCTTTCATGCAGAATTAGCAACGTTCTCTGATCCATGGCTCGGGCTCAACCTCAAATCCGTAGCAGACTACTTGCCACTATTCTCTTCTCAGGAAATGGAATTTTGATTTCCCTCGTTTTGATGGTAGTAATGCTCTTGAGTGGATCTTTAGTGTAGATCAATTTTTTGATTACTATAGTACCCCTGATCTGGAAAGAATTGCTATAGCTGCTATGCACATGGACAACAGAGCAGTTCACTGGTTCTAGATGATGCAGAGGAATTAGTCATTTTGATTATGGCATGATTTGAAAAGAGCAATAGAAATTGAATTTGGCCCTTCCTTGTTTGATTGTCCTTGGGCCTCATTGTTTAAGTTAAACCAGACCGATTCTGTTAATGACTGTTAATTGGAATTCACTGCCTTAGCTAATCGAGTCCACATTGAACCCCCTGAGACTGTGTTAGATTGTTTTATTAGTGGCCTCAAAACCGATATTAGGTGAAATGTGGCTTCTCAATGCCCCTCTACTCTTCTGCTCGTTGTTGTTCTTGCCAAATTATATGAAGAAAAATACACCACTGCTTTTAGGCCTGTCTTTTCACCAAACACCTACCAATCTCAAACCAATTATCGTTCTCAACCACTACCTCTAAACATTAACCCTTCACCTCGAACCTTACCAAAATAGCCTCTTCCACCTGTATTACCTACCCCTTGCAATTAAACCTTCCTCCCCTAATTCCAAACACTAGATAAAAAGATTGTCACTCGCAGAGCTTCAGTTACAAAGGGACAAAGGTCTTTGTTATTGGTGCGATGAGAAGTTTTCTTTCAATAAAATGTGTCCTAATAGGCACCTTATGCTACTGCAATATGAGGAATATTTTACTGAATCTGATCTACTATAAATTGAACATGATAATGTGGTAGACAATTCTTCCACTGAACTGCAAGTGTCACCCACCACTGTTGATCATCATTTGTCCATACATGCCTTGAAGGGAATCCATGGGTTACATACTATCCATTTCAAAGAACAGATTCAGGGTCTTGACATCCAAGTTCTTGTGGATGGCAGGAGCTCAGACAACTTTTTGCAACCACGCATTGCTAAGTTCCTCAAATTACCTATTGAACCAGCGTTGATGTTCAAAGTGATTATGGGGAATGGTAATCATATGCAAGCTGAGGGATACATTAGGAACCTCGCCATAGATGTTTAAGGCCACACTATTCACCTCCCTGTGTATTTGTTACCAATTTTTGGTGTTGATTTAATTTTTGGTGTTGCTTGTTTAGCCATATTAGAGATTCATTTGGCTGATTACCAATCCCTTCAGATCAAGTTTTTTCAGCAAGGCAGGTTCATTACTCTTTAAGGTGATCTGGTTATGCTTCCAGCAGAGGCCCAATTTCACCACATCAGAAGAATGCACCACACTGATGCTTAGCTTAGGCCTACACCATGCACATTGTTGTAGTGGATACAACAGTCTATTCAATTCCTGACTTTCCTCAGGACTTGGAACCTGAATTGACATTACTATTGCATACTTATTAGGAAGTTTTTCAAAATCCTACAGGGTTGCCTCCCTGGCAAATGCATGATCATTCCATTCCACTGATTGAAGGATCACTGCCTAATAAGGTCAAGTCGTATAGGTATCCACATAACCAGAAAGAAAATAAGGAAATTATGGTCCAACAAATACTGGATAATGGTATCATACAACCAACTAACAGCCCGTTTTCCTCTCCTATTTTGTTGGTCAAGAAGAAAGATGGTACATGGAGATTTTTCTCCAATAATCGGGCCTTGAATGTTATTACCATCAAGGATTTTTTTCCAATTCCTATAGTTGATGAGTTGTTGGATGAGCTATTTGGTGCTAACTATTTTTCTAAGCTTGATCTTAGGTCCGATTACCACCAAATTCTGATTAATCCTGAGGACAGACACAAGACATAATTTCGAACACATCAAGAGCATTATGAGTGGTTGGTTATGCCTTTTGGCGTAACCAAGGCCCCTGCTACTTTTCAAACATTAATGAATGATGTGTTTAAGAGCTTCTTACGAAAATTTGTGCTTGTATTTTTTGATGACATACTGGTTTATAGCCCTTTTTGGAATATTCACTTACAACACCTTGAGGCTGTCTTGCAGGTGTTAAGGAAGGAATCACTTTTTGTCAAACTATTTAAGTGTTCATTTGGCACCACTGAGATTGAATATTTGGGCTACGTACTCACTTGAGCTGGCATTCACATGGAGAAAGGCAAGATCAGTGCTATTCATAGATTGCCCAATTCCTCAAAATGTTAAATAATTACGGGGCTTCCTTGGCCTCACTAGTTATTATCGCAGATTTACAAGGGGTATGCCATATTGGCAGCACCCTTGACTGACCTACTCAAAATAGACTCTTTCACTTGGAGTTCTAAGGCAACAGAAGTTTTTACGAGTCTCAAGTACGCTATAACTATAGCTCCAGTGTTAGCACTTCCCAATTTCTAACAACCCTTCACTCTAAAAACTTATGCTTCTGATATAGGTGTCGGTGCAGTGCTTAGCCAAGTTGGTCACCAAAAGCTTATTTTTCAAAGAAACTGTCCCTTCATATACAAAGACAATCAGCTTATACTAGGGAGTTATTTGCAATTACCGAAGGCTTAGCAAAATTCAGGCACTACCTGCTAGGCAAGAAGTTTATAATAAAGACAGACCAAAAGAGCCTCAAGTCCTTAATGGCTCAGTCATTGAACACGCCAGAGCAACAACAATGGTTGCACAAATTCATTGGTTATGACTTTGAAATTTAGTATAAGCTCAGAGCTGAAAACATTCTTGCTGATGCTCTTTCAAGGAGTTTTTCTATCCCATGGTCTAAACCCAGAGTTCAATGATTAAAGCAACTTCAGAAAGTCGTGAATGATGACCATGAGTTGCAATAACTCAGAACCTAATGCAATTTACAAAGACAACAAAATGCCAACTTCTCTGTTAAAAATGGAATTCTGTATTGGAAAAATTGAATTGTCATTCCTAAAGATAGTCCTTTGGTGCAGCAGATATTGCAGGAATTCCATATTCCTCAATTAGCGGCCATTTCAGAATTGCTAAGACAGTGGAGTGGATTTGTTCCTAATTTTACTGGCCCAAAATGCAACAACAGATCAAGGATTATGTTCTCAAATGTGTAATTTGTCAACAAGCAAAAGCTGATAATAAACTTCCTGCAGGCCTGCTCCAACCTTTGCCAGTTCCAAACCAGATTTGGGAGGAGATATGTATGGATTTCATAACATCCTTTCCTCCAACGAATTCTTACACTATAATCATGGTTGTTATTAATTGTTTGTCCAAGTTTGCACACCTCATTCCTCTCAAGATTGATTACTCTAGTAAACAGGTGGCTGAAGCCTTTATTAATCAGATCATCAAACTTCATGGTTTTGTCAAATCCATTGTTTCTGACCGTGATAAAGTTTTCATCAGTCAGTTTTGGCAATAGCTTTTTAAATTGCAAGGCTGTTCCTTGGCTATGAGTTCCTCTTACCATCCCCAAACGGATGGCCAAAATGAGGCACTTAACAAAGCCTTAGAGATGTACTTAAGATGCTTTTGTTTCCACAATCCTACGAGTTGGTTATGAATGCTACCATGGGCACAATTCTAGTACAATACATCATATCACCACAGTATTCGCATGACTCCCTTCTCTTTCTGGGTGTGATCCTCCTAAACTTATTAGGTATGAGCTTCATAGTCATGATCCTACTTCCTTACAAGAGAGGGATAAACTGCTAGATCAATTGAAACACAACTTGCTTAAAGCCCAGCAGTATATGAAACAACATGCTGACTATAAGCGCAGACAATGGGAATTGGATGTCAGAGACTATGTTCTAGTTAAACTTCAACCATATCGGCAACGCTCCTTGGCTTTGAGGAAGAATCAGAAACTTGGCATGCAATTTTTTGGACCTTTCAAAATTATTGCCAAGTTCAATCCTTCTGCATATAAACTCGAATTACCATCTATTGCTCGCATACATCCTGTCTTTCACATATCCTTGTTGAAGAAATTTAGAGGTGATAAAAAGGAGCAATACTTGCCACTTCCATTGACAACTTCCCAGCATGGCCTAATTATCAGTCCTCATGCTGTCTTGGCTACTTGTTACATACTGCATGAGCAGTCACAGGTTCCACAAGTCTTGGTGCAGTGGGAAGGTGGTATAGATACTGATGCTACTTGGGAAAATGCTCAGGAAATTCTCTAGGATTTTCCCGATTTCAACCTTGAGGACAAGGTTGTTTTCGATGGGGAGGGTATTGTAATAAGTAGCAAAAAGAAGGCCACGATGCACAATAATCAGGATGTTGAATTAGAGACAGGAAACTAGCTGGACAACAAGACAAATGCAGTATTAGTTATGCATAAGGGACATGTGGCATCCGATCCTGAAATCAAGGGGGTCAAAAGGAGCAGAAAAGTGAGAGTATCAAATTCTCGATGGAGGGACTTTGTGTAGTAGGCTGGAAGTGGTAACAACCTTTTCTCTGAAATTCTCTCTTCTCTCTGAATACCCTTACTCTTTCTCTTCCTTTTTGATACATCCTTTACTGATTCAGGTCACTGAAGCTCAACAGTGGAGATTGATCTGATTTTTATCTATCATTCTTTATACTAGATTCCGACTATTGCTTAAGTGTAGTTACTATTATATTGGAGACTTTTGGACTTAATTCTTATTACACATTGTTGAAGAGAGGAATTGAATTATGTAATCCAGTTCTTTCACTTGCCTGCATTATTTCAGGTTTTATAGTGTTGAGTAAGTCTTTGGGTAATTCCTGACATCATATATGTTGAAGAGAGGAAAAGATATAAGTTTATTTTATATTTTATAGAGGAAGAGGGAAAGGAAGAAGAAGACTGGTTATTTATAAAGTTACTTAAAACACAAATTGTTATTATGGTGTTCCTGTCCAATGGAGGGGCTAATCCTGAGTTCTCCTGTCCTATCAACTTGGAAATCTTAGTGCTCCCAGACTCCTATAGTGTCAGCAAATTTTTACCGATGTTTTTGTTGTTCAACATATGTGTTGACTTTTGAAATCCAAAAGTCCAACATGCAGAATGTCATGTTTCATATGTCTTAAAAACTATAAGATGAGGTTTAAGGCTCAAAAGAGTCTTCTAGAGCATGTTGGAATCTTACGAAAAATTCTAGAAGCTTCTGGAACATGGTAGAAGACTATGGAAGCTTGCGGAAGCTTATGGAACATTGTGGAACAATATGAAACCTTATAGAAGTTTATAGAATGTTGTAGATATATACATAATGTATATGAAGTATATAGAGTAGTGTAAAGAATTCTAGAAGGTCAATATAGACCATTAGATCAAGTAGATCTTAACCGTCCATTTTAGGAAGAAGCAAGGATAAATACCCCTTAGGGGTTGCCTCATTGAGATCATAGAAAATTATAAAGTGCATTGTAAGCATTGTGGCTTTCTTAAGAGAGTTCTTTAATAGAAGTTTTCTTACATTCTCCCATATTCCTTCTTCTCTTTAGCAAAGTTTTTCATGTAGAAAGCTGACTTGGGAACGAGAGTGTACTTAAGTGTCGAACGAGCGTTGGTAAAAGTCTAAGCCTGTTACAAGTAATATCAAAGCAACATTAGAGATCCTTTGGTGTTGTAGAGATGGCTGGTTTAAGCAAAGTGACTACCTATGATGGAAGGGAGGTCGAGAAAGTTACTCCTACTAACAAGGGAAAGAGAGAAAGGTCTACTACAAGGGACACCATGGCTGAAGTGATGGCTAGGCTCTCAAAGTTAGAGATCAATGTAGGGGAAGATTGGGAGAGGATCGATGACTGGGACCAAAGAGTAGAGGAGCTATTGAAAGACCAGTCTCTACTTTAGGAAGAGATGAATGGAACTGTTAATATCGTTGCCTCAAATGCTTTCGAAAAGGTGAGTTCTTTGGAATCTTTTCTTGTTGATAAAATTATTATGCTTGAGGAAGCACTTGCAAATTTTTCTTCCGAGTTGAAGGAGGTAAAGGGGGATTGGAGTTTGTGTAAGATAGCAGTGACACAAGGAGGTGTGGCAGCTGTTACTTCCACTGCTTCTGCCAAAGTAAAAGACCCAGAGCCTAAGGCCTTTGGAGGAGCAAGAGATGTGAAGGTCATCAATAACTTCTTTTAGAGCATAGAGTAATATTTTAAAACATTTGGCATTACGAATCATGCCAAGATGATCGATAGTGCTTCTCTCTACCTTGTAGACATAACAATGGTATGGTGGAGGAGTAGTTATAACCATGTTGAAAAGGGTACCTACACCATGAACACATAGGATGACTTCAAGAAAGAGTTGAAGAAGTAGTTTTACTATGAGAACATAAAAAAGGAAGTTCAAGTCAAGTTGAGAAGGCTCACCCACTCGAAGAGCTCGAGAGTATGTTCGAGATTTTCAGGAGGTGTTGTTTAAGATTCCCTACGTACTATCCAGACAAGGAAGCTTTCTTTGCCTTTTGTGATGGCTTATAACCATGGGCTAAGACGGAGTTGGAGAGGCAACATGTGCAAGACCTTGCTAATGCCATTGCAATAGTTGAATCCCTTTATGAAGTAAGAAGGAATGTCCACCACTCTAAGTCCCAAAAGAGTGATAAGGGGAAGGGTAGGGGAAAGAAGAAGCAAGGCAAAGATGGAGTTTCAAAGAATGGCAAGATGAAAGAAGGCTTAAACAAAGGCCATAAAGAAGACAAGGGTAGAGAATGTCCCACATTGTAGTGCTACCTTTGTAATGGACCTCATTGAATTAGGGATTGTTCGAAGAAGAACAAGCTTGCAGCACTTGAAGAAGAAACCTCAAAATCAGCTAAGGGAAGATGTGGATCCTTAGAAGTCATTTATGCCATCAATACCAAAGTTGAGGTACCAAAAACTAAGAAGAAGGGCCAATGTGTTCATAGACACAAAGATTAGTGGACAAGGTATGAGAGCCTTGGTGGATATCACTACTACGAATAACTTTATGAAGGAAGAAGAAGCCAAACGGTTGGGCATCAAGTACACACCCACTGGTGGTTGGATAAAGATAGTAAATTTGGAGGCTAAAAGCATGTGTGGAGTGGCAAAGAACGTGTAGGTAAGTGGCATGGTTTAGTGGATTTTTCTATTGTTCTTATAGATGATTTGCAGCTGGTGTTAGGTATGGAATTCATAGACAACATGAAAGTTATTCCAATCCCATTTGCAAACACATATGTGTATTATAGAGGAGGGGAATACAAACGTGGTACCTTTGTCCCAAAAAGTACCAATGAAGATCAAGACCCTTTCAGCCATGCAACTCTCTAAAGGAGTGAAGAAGGCAGAGCTGACATTCTTAATGGCTCTCAAGGAGGAAAATGCCACTATTCATGAGGAGTTGCCTAAGGATATTTCTTGTGTCCTTGATGAGTACAAAGATGTCATGCCACTCGATTTGTCAAAGAAGTTACCACTAAGGAGAGACGTGAATCACAAGATCGAGTTGGAACTTGATGCTAAACCCCCTACCACGATCCTATATCGTATGGCACCACCAGAGTTGGAAGGCTAACGAGACAATTCAAGGAATTCTTGGATGCAGGGTACATCCAACCTTCTAAAGCCCCATATGGTATGTCGATACTATTCCAAAAGAAGCACAATGGATCACTTCGATTATGTATCGACTACCAGTGATAAGTTGTCATTTTTGTGCTAACTTTGGATATAAATATCTTTAATATGTTGAAATTTTTATTTAAAATTAATGAACTTATTTCTTAATTATTCTCATATGGTTTTCAACACATAGGAGATGAATTTGAATTTTAAAAAATGCAAGGAAAGCAAGGACAATTCAAATTCTCAGCTAGCAAAAAAGTTTTTGACTAAGCGTCGGCGTGTGCAAAGGGAAAATTTATCTGCAAAATCTGATTCGAATACAGATTCGATACATTTAGGATTTTTATTATTTAGGGAATCAAGTTGTTATCTTTTAGGTAGGGATTTGCTGCCTGATTATATGGAGAGTGTATCTGATAAAGATAACGATAAGAGGGAAGAAGGAGGACATCTAGATACATAATTTTTTTACGCTTATTCTCTACCGCTGTTTTTCTAGTTTTCGGCTAAAATTTTCACATTTTCTAGAAAAGTGCAGATATGGAGACTATATGTTCTGCTATTCTTATTATGGGTTTTTACCTCTATTATGAGTAGCTAAATTCTCCTTCTTCGTTGAAGGAACCACATTATCATCTAGTATGTGTGAGATTTTCTAAATAAAGTTTATTTCATTTATGAATATTAAGTGTCTTCCATATTGCGTTTTATGATTGAATCGACTGATCTCTAGGGTGCGCAACTAGGAATTGATTGATTTAATTTACAGTTGGATTAGTTGGATTTGATGTTCAGTTTTGCTAATCCAAAATGGCAATTAGGATTACCATCTCTACGTTAGGGATTAGAAATTCTAAGAAAGATACTTATCTAGATTAAATACATATCGTATGTGTATTATCTTTGTCACTGGTTCTTTTGGTTCTTAAAGCTATTAATCAATCAAACTTAAGACCATTTCTAAGTTTTTGGTTAATAAGAGTGATTAGAATACATGTTTCTATTCATTTAATCTTAAGAGAGAACATCACCCATTGAGTATTTGTTAATGGATTTAATTTTATATCGATGATCCATATTAGTTTGATAACGTCACCTAAGGTTCGTTATTAATTTTTATTTTCATTTATTTCAAATTTTGTCATCTTTAATTTCTTTAAATCACGCTAATTCAACCCCCCAATTTGTTTTAGTTTTCAACTCATATAATATTTACCAATAGATTTCTCGTACGAATGATCCTTACTTTCTACTACTATATTAATTTGTGTTGCAGAAAGTTAGTTTCTTTTTATATTTGGTTGTAGGGGACAACATTACCAACCGGGCACTAAACAAGGTAACTGTGAAAAATAAATACCCTATCCCTCAAATTGATGACTTGTTTTATCAACTGGGAGATGCAAGATGGTTCTCCAAGCTTGATTTGAGATCGGGTTACTATCAAGTGAGGATTGCCAAGGGAGATGAGCCAAAGACTACCTGTGTGACGAGATATAAAGTTTTTGAATTCTTAGTCATATCATTAATACACCCTCAATGTTTTGCACACTTATGAATAAGGTATTACATCCTTTCTTGGATCTATTTGTTGTTGTTTATTTGGATGATAGTGTTGTGTATAGCAAATCATTGGAAGAACATGTCATACATTTACAACATGTCTTTCAAGCTTTGAAGGGCAATAAGTTATATATCAAAAAGGAGAAGTGTGCATTTACAAAGCCAAAGGTAGTGTTTTTTAGGCACATTGTGGGACAAGGTAAGCTAAGAATAGATGGGTCCAAGGTGTGAGCTATTCTTGAATGAGAGCCACTAAAGAAGGTGAGTGAGTTAAGATCCTTCCTTAGTTTGGCTAATTATTACCGTAGGTTCATCCATGGCTACTTTTCCATTACAGCACCTTTAATGGATATGCTCAAGAAGGGATGAGTTTGGGGATGGGATGCTTAATGCCAAAAGGCTTTTGATGCTTTGAAGAGGTCGTGGTCCTTGTTCTTCTAAATCACACTAAGCCATTTGAAGTACAAAGGATGCTTCTGATTTTGCACTTAAGCGTGTGCTAATGCAAGAAGGACAACTCATTGCTTTCAAGAGTTGAAAGCTTAATGACACTAGGCAGCGTTATACAATGCAAGTGAAGGAGATGACGGTCATAGTGCATTGATTGCGGATATGGAGGCACTACCTGTTGGAAGCAAAGTTTGTGGTGATAAAGAACAATATTGCTTCAAGCTACATCCTCAATCAAAAGAAGTTGATGCCTAAGCAAGCTAAATGGCAAGCTTTCTTTGCAAAATTCGACATCGAGATGATGTATAGGCCAAGAAAGGTAAACTTAGTGCCAGATGCACTAAGTAGGAAGGCCAAGCTAGCAGCCTTATCATAGCCTAATTTTCCTTTGTGTGACCGAATGAAGGAGGGATTGCAACATGATCACCAAGCCAAGGAAGTGTTGAAGCAAGTCGAGGAGGGAAAGACTCACAAGTTTTTGCTTGAGGATGGGTTGCTCATCACCAAAGGAAGTCAGATTTATGTGCCTAAATAGGATGGATTGGGGAAGGAGATCATCAAGGAGTGTCATGAGTTCTTATGAGCTAGTCATCTAAGAATGCATCGGACTTTGGTACTTGTGGAGCGTGCCTACTATTGGCCCAGTTGAGAGATGATATAGAGGCATATGTGAAGACTTGTCTTATGTGCCAACAAGATAAGATGGAGAATAAAGCATCAAGTGGATTGTTGCAGTCGTTGCCAATTCCCGAGAGACCATGGGAGAGTGTACTAATGGACATCATTGTCGGGTTGCCGAAAGTGGAGGGACAAGGCAACATAATGGTTGTTGTGGACCAAGTCAACAAGTATAGAGTGTTCACACTTATGTCAATAAAATTCACTACCGAAGATGTTGCTCACTTATTCTTTAGACATATAGTGAAGCATTAGGGCATTCCATAAACCATCATCAAGGATAGGGACACTCGTTTCACGAGATGGTTTTGGACGGAGTTGTTCAAGCTCGTGGGGTCAAAATTAAACTGCTCTATAGGCTTTCATCCATAAACTGATGGACAAATCGAGCAAGTGAATGCCTTATTAGAGTTTTATTTACGGCACTATGTGAGTGCCAACCAACGAGATTGGGTAAAGTTGCTTGATGTTGCCCAATTCTTATATAATTTGCAGTGGAGTTAGTCTATAGAAGCTAGCCCTTTTGAGCTGGCCACTAGACAATAGCCTTTGACTCTACACACTCTTGCTATCAGTTATAGTGGCAAAAGTCCTAGAGCATACTTGTTTGCCAAAAGTTGGCATGACAAATTCGATATGGCTAGGACATACCTAAATCAAATAGCCAAGAAAATGAAGAAATGGGATGATAAGAGGAGGTACCACTTGGAGTCTAATGAAGGAGATTTGGTGACAGTCAATCTCTTTTCTCATAGACGCGTCAGAGGAGGTGTTTATAACGGCTTGATTCGGAGGTACAAAGGACCTTTGCTCGTGGAGAAAAGGGTAGGCAAGTTGGCGTGTCGAGTCAAGATACCCTCACACTTGAAAATTCATCCCATATTACATGTAATTTTTGTAAAACCTTATCATGCTGATAGTGAAGATCTGAGTAAGGGTGAATCAAGGCATGCACCCACCACTGTGATGACAACATACAAACGAGAGGTGGAAGAAATCTTGGCACATAGAGCTATACCGAGGAGAGGCTAACATCCAGCATATGACGAATACTTCATCAAATGGAATGGACAGCCTAAAAGTCAAGCTAGTTGGGAGCATGAGCTTTCTCTTTGGCAATACAAAGACAAGATTTGAGAGTTCCAATGAGACACGACAAGGACGTCACCGGATTAGGTGGGGGAGAATGTCACGTTTCATATGTTTTAAAACCCACAAGATGAGATTTGGGGCCCAAAAGAGTCTTCTAGAGCATGTTGGAATTTTCCAAAAGATTCTAGAAACTTTTGGAACATGGTAAAAGACTATGGAAGCTTGTGGAAGCTTATGAAACTTTGTGGAACAATATGGATCCTTATAGAAGCTTGTAGAATGGTGTTGATACATATATAATGTACATGAAGCATATAGAGTAGTGTAGAGAATCCTAGAAGGTCAATATGGGCCATTAGATCAAGTAGATCTTAACCGTCCATTATAGGAAGAAGCAAGTATAAATACCCCTTTGGGGTTGCCTTGTTTGGATCATAGACGATTATAGAGTGCATTGTAAGCATTGTAGCTTTCTTGAGAGAGTCTTTTAATAGAAGTGTTCTTACGTACTCCCACGTTTCTTCTTCTCTTTAGCAAAGTATTTTGTGTAGAAGGCTGACTTGAGAACGAGAGTGTACTCAAGTATCGAACGAGCGTTGGTGAAAGTCCAAACCCATTACAAGAAGCATCCAACTTGTTAATAAAGATTTTTTAATTTGAATGAAAGTTAAATAATCCCTTTTTAAGAATGGGATCAAGCTCAGTTAAATTATTTTTTTTGTTCGTCTGAGGCTTTATTAGATTTAGGTTGTTTAGCCGATCCTGAGTGCTCCTATCCTGTAAACTTGGAAATCTAAGTGCTCCCAGACCCCACGTGTCACCATGGAATTTCTATTTAAAGTATATGTTGACTTTTGAGACCCAAAAGCCCACATGCAAAAGTAATCACTGAGACTTGACGATAAAAGATTTTTTAATTTGCGTGAAAGCTAAATAATCCCTTTTTAAGAATAGAATCAAGTTAAGTTAAATTATTTTTTATTTGAGATTGCCTAATGGAAACTTTCTATTTTACTATTCTTCTGTTGGTTTTTACTTTTATTATGAGTAGCTAAATATTTCTTCTTAGTTGAAGGGAACCGCGTTATCATATAGTATGTGTGAGATTTCTAAATAAAGTTTATTTCATTATTAAATGTCTTTTGAATTGTTTTTCATGATTGAAGTGATTGATTTCTAGGATGCGCAACTAGAAATTGATTTGTTTAATTTATAGCCAAATTAGTAGGATTTAATGTTCAGTTTTGCTAAGCCAAAGTGACAATTAGGATTACCAACTTTACGTTAAAGTTTGGAAATTCTAAGAAGATGCTTAACTTGATTAAATACATGTCGTACATGTGTTTTCTTGTTCATTTGTTTCTTAGTTCTTAAAGTTACTAATCAATTAAACTTAATATCGTATCTAAGCTGTTGCCTAATAAGAATGTTTAGAATACATATTTCTATTCATTTAATCTTAAGAGAAAACATCATCCAATGAATGTTTGTTAATGGACTGAGTTTTATATCGAGGATCCATATTAGTTTGATAACGTAGGTGAGCTGAAACCAAGGTTTGTTTACTGAACACGAAACACCATCGACCACCATTTCCATGTTTGTCCTAGCTTTTTTCAGTAAACTCAAAAATGAACAATTTTTGTAGAGAGAAGCTGAACAGGGTAAACTGAACGGTGTAATCCTGAGAATGCTTCAAAAGTCCCAGACGGAAGAAGAAGCAGTGAGCAAAATTAAGAGACTGATAGAGAGTTACATAGTGGAGTTGCTACGAATGGTGTGGAAATAAAAGACAGTGAAGTCCCAAAAGCTTGCAAAGATTTCATATGGAAGATGAGCCACATTCTTCGCTACTTTTACAACAAGAAGGATGGGCATTCCTGCAACAGTGACAAGCTTAAAGACGAGAAGTCTGTTCTCTAGAAACCTGTCACTATTCCTCAAATTCATGAATTAATTGTATTGTTATTTATCAATAAAAGCATAAGTTAATCGGTATGTATATATGTATTGACATGGAGCAAATAGTCGAGGGGTTTATAAACTGGGAAGATCATGTAAAATCATTATAGGATCGATTCGATTTGCGCGTACCAGTATCCATGATCTCGTGTTCGTGAAATGTCGATTTCGTTAAATGCCTTTATTTCCTTTCGTCTTCTTTTGTTCGGATTTTCTCAATGGTTAAGAATCATTCGTTTCATAAGTTTTTCCAACTTATATACCATGACCAAAGGACATGTCCTTTGGAATTAGAAGAGAGAGGAAAAGGG
>JANVCQ010000001.1:31789741-31800285 GCA_025531925.1 Erythroxylum plowmanianum
TGCCATAGTTGCCTCTGGGTCCTCCTCTATATTGGCTCGGATCATAGCTATCTCCATCTCCTTGTGGTAGTCCTCCACTGATTTAGACCCCTGAGTGAGTCTCTGAAGTTTCTGATGCATCTCCCTATAATGGTAAGAAGGTACAAACCGCTTCCTCATGCATGCCTTCATATCATCCCAAGTAGTAATTAGCATCTCCCTATTTCTCCTCCTGGATGTCACCAATTGATCTCACTATATTAGTGCATAATCAGTAAATTTAACAACGACTAGTTTTACCTTTTTATCTTCAGAAAAATTGTGGCACTCAAAAATTAAGTTCACCTTCCTTTCTCACTCCAGATAAGCCTCTGCATCATTCCTTCCCTTGAAGGTGGAGATCTGCATCTTGATGGATTTAAGGTCTCCATCTCTCCTATTAAATAGCTCAACTCTCTGAGCTCTCCTAGGTCTGCGTACCGCAAACTCTTCCTCTTCCTCAAAGTCTTCCTCCTCTGGTTCATACCGAGGTGGTGGTCGACAAGGTGGTGGTTGCTACAGGCATACACCTGCATGCCTCCCCTGAGGTTCCTCACATCTCCCTTGTCTGAGCTCATCCATCTATCCCCTAATCTCAATTAAAGCTGGATTGAACCTCTCAAATTGTTGCTGCATGGCTTTCAAGATGAAAGCAATATTTGCATCTCCCTTTGATTGTCATCATTACTATCTCCCTGTGACATTATAGATAAAATGATATACCTACAAAACAAGGTTAGTAATAACAACCTCACACACTCCCTCACATGTTTCCCTCAAAATGATGTCATTCCCCTTGTGTTTAAGTCACAGCAATGACTCCCTCAAATAAGCTCACGCACTGTTGCCTTTTACCACTCAAGTGATGTCTTTAAAGCTACTTTTCAGAAATCAATTCAGCAAAATTAAGCAAACAGCAAGCAACACAAATTAATTGGAAAGAACAAGTAAATCCTAATAAGAAACAAAATAAGAACAATTCTAGAAGCAAAGCAATGCACGGACAGAAATAAAAAAAATATGCTAATACACAGATGGAAAAGATGTGTATGCAATGATTTTTGTTTATAATTGAACAATATGAATGCAAGATTGTTCAATTCAATGTAATGGAAGCAAAGAAAGAGACAAACAAGAAAGTAAACTAAGAATCAAAGAAAGACGCTCAATATATTGTAAAACTCAACAAAACCCGAGAGCTCAAAAAAATTAAATTTCAAATATACCCAAGGTTTAAAATAGGCAACTCACCGTGTTTTTCAATGTTTTTTTACTGTTCACTCTTTTTTTTGCAATACCGTTCAATTTTTTTCCGCTTCTATTCACTCTTTTTTTAGTACTGTTCTCTTTTTTAGTACTATTCTTTTTTCTGGTATTGTTCACTTTTTTCCGGATTATTGTTCACGGATACTATTCATAGGGTTACTGTTCACGGTTACTGTTCACAGGGTTACTGTTCACGGGTACTATTCACGATGCTTTTCTCTTTTTTTATAAACAAATAAGAAAAACACAATAAAGATACATATGAGTTCAATAGAATTAAGTCAAAGCTCTGACACCAAGATGATACGAAAATCCCAATAAAACAAGGTTCTTGAAACCCCCTAATCCTATTGAATCAAAACCCTAATCTTTCTATTCTAAGAACATGTTATATCAAACCACAAATCATAAGTTTGAGACTCAATCCCAAAGAAATCAGTAATCAATTTACGTTGCAAGTACTTACTTGTTGATACAAATTAATTTTTTGAAGTAACCATGAAAACAATCACGCCTCACTTGAAGAACTCAATTCTAAAATTTTATTAATCATCCAAATCTAGGGTTACAAGGTTATAATGAGGTATAAATACCCTTAACCAAGTCCTAACCCTAATAAGAATGGGTTTGCAAGCCCATTGAATGAAAACTAGGCTAACCCTAACAAATCTAGGAATATCTAGCCCATTGAACCTAATCTGATCCAAGTCCTTTTAGGAATGGGCTAAACACATTACAATAAATAAATAAGTCCATAAATAAGTACTTGAGCCTAAAATAAGAGAAAATAAATAACAAGCCCAAATTATCTAAAATGGGCCTAAATGGCTAAGTGTTAGCCTCTTCCAACGCCTCCTCTAATAAAGTCACAAGCTTAGGCGTGCCTTGGTGTCTCTTTATGGATGTTTCGGCCTCCTCATATACTTGACTTGTGATTTGAGCTTGAACAAAAGCTTGCATTGCTTGTTTAAGCCTTGAAGCTTGTTGTATTGTAATTGGACCATTTGGCATGTGTAGCTTGTCGGGCTTATATGTAAGGTGTGGAACTCCATTACGAAGGCTGGTTGTATCAGTTCCTATGCTTGACAACTACATGTTTGTTGTCTACCAATCCTCACGGTATGCTTCACAGTAACCTTTAATACTTCATAAGCATCATCTCCATTCCATACAATTGTCCACTGCATTGTTTCTTTTTTGTTCTTCTCTAACTTCTTCATTATAGTTGGTACAATATTTAACTTTCAACCAACCACAAAATGACTCCTATCTGCATGCCTCTTCATCACCATTATTCTAATTGTCTCAAGCATGTTAATCATTGGCCTGTCTCTTAATGGTAGGATCCACCCATTAAAAGTTTCATTCATATTGTTGTCAACTATTGGACATTTAGTTTCAAAACATTAGTAACATCTTTCGTAAATAATGCATATAAATATATAATAAACTAATAATTTAACCTACAATTGAATCTGACATAAAATTTAAAATAAGAATTATATTTCTATATTATTATTTAGTTAAAGGCTCATAAAAATTGAAGTATGTTTAAAGAGAGTTAGTAGAAAAGATTCTATGTTTAAATAAAGTCAATAGAAAATATTCTAATTTTATCCTATTAAAAAGGTTCTAATTTTATTCTAACTTCTTTTGAAATATTCTTTAAATATATTTTTTTATAGTTTAAATATAATTTTTAACACATTCTTAAATTATATTAAATTGAGGATAAGTCTTAGAGCAACTGGTAAAGTTGCTCTTTTATGACTTGGGATACATTGACTTTTGACTTTTTATATTATTTTAAACAAAATTACTTTTATATATTAATTAATAATTTCTACTTATTAAGCAAATTAATGATTAAAAATAATAATAAATTTTTAACAATAATAATTTAAAAAATTTTAATTAAAGTATAAAGAGATAAATAAAGAACTTAAAATTTGACAAATATAATTTAATAGTGAGAATAAATAAATTTAATATTTTAAGGATAAAAATGATAACTTACTCTGATCAATTATAATTCAAAATAAAATTTTAATTAAAATGTATAGAGATAAAATATAAAATATAATTTATTAGTTAAATTATGGAAGATAATTAAAAGAAAAATTAATAAATCATCAGAAAAGTCATCTTTTTAAGTACGTGGGACACATAAGCATCAAAATACTCTTCCTCTCTGCAAAGCTATATTTGCGCACCAAACCATGCATTTAATTAAAATAATAAAATCGCTATAACGAATGGCATAACGAATACAGCCACAGAATTATGGTCCATATAAGTTTCTGCAACGAATCAACAGCAATGCATACGTGGTAGATCTTCCAAGCCGTTTGGAAATTATATAAGTTTCCACAACGAATCAACAGCAATTAATGCACACGTGGTAGATCTTCCAAGCAATATGGCAATTTCCAAAACATTTAATGTGACCAACTTGTCTCCGTACTATTCATCTGATGAGACGAGCCTTTGTATCCTGACATTCTAGAATCTCAGAGACGAGTTTTTCCCAACTGGAGGGGACTTGCAATTTTTGGGTTAAAATCTTTTGTCTCACTTACTCAAGATCAACTATGTGCCATTTATCTACAACCACATATTTTTGTGGGATTTACTACAAAAATATGTGGTTATATAGAGTTGACAACCACATATTTTCAACTTGACATTGGGTAAGTGGGACAGAAGATTTGGTCCTACATTTTTCGAGCCGTTTTGACGCTATTTAGGGGCGAAAATTACTGCATTTTTCCTTTTCTAATTACTCTAAAATTTCTTTCTCTTATCATATTAGGGTTTTCTAAAGTTATATATACGCCTTTCTTCATTGTATTATGGATTCAATTCGAATACACTTCAAAGTTTTCTCTTTTGGATGAGTCCAAATTATCTTCTTAAGGCTAGACGTGTTCTATCTTGATTTATCTTACGCTAACTTGCTCCATCATGTATTAATTGAAGACGATAAAAATCATGCATCTAAAATTGGATTGAATGTATATTTCATATGATTTTGTTCATTGATAAAAAAATTTCTATGATAACAAAATTTAGATGTGAAACCAAAGTGATCAACATAATTTGGTAGATGCCTGAAAAATGTGTAAAATTTAAGAGTTTGGATCCTCTTTCTAACTCTGTCCGATACCCAAAACGAGATCGTTTTAGGCATTAGGCAGGGTTATTTTAGACAGAAGGACAAAATTATTTTGAAGGGAAGATTCGAACAGAAAAGTTTACAATATAATTGCACTACCAAGATGACTGACATAATTAACTTAAGGCTCATCAAGCCTTTGTTAGTAGTGATGACAAATATGTCAAGTCCAAATTCACGATACTTTGGATCTGGTGTGCACTTGAGAGGGATTAATATAAAAATTATACTCCCTCCTATCCAAAATAAGTGTCGTTTTAGAGAGATGCACATTTATTAGGAAAGTTAGTGAAATGTTTGATATATCCTTATTAATTGCATGTTGAATTACCTTGAAAATATAATCTGTATAATTAGGATGTGAGAGAAATTAAAGGGTAATTTTGGAAATAAAATTATAAATATGCATGAAAAATCATGAACGACACTTATTTTGAATAATTAAAATTCCTATAAAATGACACTTATTTTGAATAGGAGGGAGTATTATTTTAAAAAACTTTAACAAATTAAACAATGTTGTTTTTATGGTATGTTTATTTCTATTACATTTTTAAATTTTTGTTTATGTTTTCAAATTTAATACAAATATTTGTTTAATTGAGTTTTTTGTTTTCGTTTTTTTGTTTTAGTTTCTTCCAATTTTTAAAATATTAAAACAAAAAAGTTGTTTTTATTTTATGTTTTGTTTTTTCATAATATAATTTAGATTATATATTAGATAAATATAAGTTTTGTCTAATATGTAATTATTATTATTAATCAAAATGTAAAGTATATGGATGTTAACAATCAAACTATTTTTTACTTTTATTTTAAAAAAACAAAAATTAAAATGAAAAATAAAAACAGAATGCTCCTAAAAAAAGATAAAGTCAAATCAAGTGACGGTCAAATATCTCGAATGGCTTTCGTGTGGACAAATGACACTGAAATAAGCATCTTCAAATATCAAATGATGGCTTAAATGGTGTAACTTTCCGGGAAGTCAAGTTAGTGGAAAAGAATGATAATTCTTCAATAAAATAATGAAAAGTGAAATAGTTTAGTTTACTTGATCCTTATTTTATTGCAAATCCAGAAATTTTCTTTTGTCGAGAACTTATAGTAAAATGGTCTTTGTATACTAAAACTAACTAGGTGGTGTGGTAAAACATTTCGTCGGTTTGATTAAACTGATTAGTCTTGCCTCTCGTGGTTTCGTTACGCAGAAGTGCAAGTTTTGGTCATGCCGTGTTCTGTGCATGGTGAGGTTTGAGAGTTTTAGTTAACTATCTGTCTTTTTTTGTTTTCTGTTTCGGCATTATGGACTCTGCTTTACAAAAACTGTCTATTCGGGAAAAGGAGGATGTTGAGTTTGTGATCCCTACGGAAGCTATCCAACGAGAGGAGATAAACTACGAGCTTTGTCTGCTGGCAAAGTTGGTTGGCGAGAGATCGATTAACGCAGAAGCGCTGGAAAGAACGTTATTGAATCTGTGGCGGCCTATGCGGGGAGCGTATATCAAACCGCTGGCTGATAATAGCCTCTATATAATCCAGTTTTATCACCATTGGGATATGAAGAAGATGTTAGCTGGAGGGCCATGGTCGTTTAACAAGAGTATTATGCTAGTTCATCAATGGAAGGAAGGGGAGGATCCCGCGGCTGTTGATTTTGTCAAAACTGATGTGTGGGTACAATTTCATGGTCTTCCTTTAGGATTAGCGTCGGAGGCGATAGCTAGAAATATTGGAAACTTGATGGGAACCTACTTGGAATATGATACAGATAGCCGACGAAACTCCTGGAATAGTTACCTGAGAGTTCGGGTTAGGATAAACGTGGACGAACCGCTCATGAGGAAGAAGACTATACGTAAGCAGGGTGCGTCTCCGATGGATATTACCTTCAGTTATGAACGCATCCCTATCATCTGTTATTTGTGTGGCATCATTGGGCATAGTGATTCCAATTGCCCCAAGTTACTTGAGGGGCCGGAGGAGGAGCTCTGTCGGGAATGGCCTGAGGAAATCCATGCTGAAATTCGAGCAAGAACAGTGAGAAGGACGCTGCAGTGGAAACGTGATCCCGGGAGTGAGAAGGGAGCTGATTTCGTGGCAAGATTTCCGGAACCCAAATTTTCGTAATCTTCAATGCAGAATCCGCACAGGATCAGCAATCAT
The DNA here is from genome assembly GCA_025531925.1 of Erythroxylum plowmanianum. NCBI lineage: Eukaryota > Viridiplantae > Streptophyta > Magnoliopsida > Malpighiales > Erythroxylaceae > Erythroxylum > Erythroxylum plowmanianum. Next base: position 31,796,367 of record JANVCQ010000001.1, read on the forward strand.
TTCTCCTTCTATTCGAAGAAGATTACGTTTAAATCTGAAGGGGGATCTAGCTCTACTAAGGGCCAGACTGTTTCTGAAGACAATGGGCTTTTAACGGAAAGGGGAGCTATTATTACGACTGGGCCAAATGATAAAGAAGCTTCCATCATGGATATGGACGAACCCAAAAAACGGCCTAGACAAGGAAGCTCAGAAATTACTGTCGATGAGATGAATACTGAAGCTATGCTTCCGTCACCCACCCTTCTTTTTTTACCAGCAGCCGGTCTGTCTCAGCAGACCCGCCGAGAGCCATGAGTTATATAGCTTGGAACTGTCGTGGCTTAGGCAACCATCAGACAGTTCGCGCTCTGAAGGACCTAGTTAGGTTCAATAAGCCGTGCATTTTGTTTTTAAGCGAAACTATTGCTTTTTCTAATAAGATTGAAGAAATAAAGACGATGTTGAAGTATGATTTCTGTTTTTGTGTTGACCGGCTTGGTCGTAGTGGCGGCTTGGCCATGTTCTGGACAAATGATATTACAGCTACTATTACTGGTTATTCTAACAATCATATTGATCTGATTATTGATGATGCGAACAATCCACAATGGCGTCTAACTGGTTTTTACGGTTTTCTTGATTATGCTAGAAAACGCGCCAGTTGGGAGCTCCTTCGTTCTCTTTCCCGTATACACACTATGCCTTGGGTTTGTTTCGGCGATTTTAATAATCTTCTGTCGGTAGATGATAAACTTGGCGGAGGGGTTTATCCTAGTTCTCTGATGGACGGGTTTCGTCAGTGTATCTCGGATTGCAACCTTGTCGAAATTCCTCTTATTGGATATGGTTACACTTGGGAGAGGGGGAGAGATTCCAACTCACATGTTTTGGAAAGGTTAGACCGTGCTTTTGTCAATAAGGAGTGGATGGATACCTTTCTATTCCATAGACTTTACAATTTGGTATGTCCCACGTCTGACCATAATCCCATCAAACTGGTAGCTGCACGTCGTTTTCCCATGAAAAAAGTCATAAGCTTCAGATTTGAGAACAAATGGCTTGTTGAGGAGGATTTCTATACGACTGTTTCAGGAATTTGGGAGGCTAATGTCGGTATGAGTCTCTTGTCTAAAATTAAAGAATGTGGAATTAGCTTGACAAACTGGCAACATCAGCTTGGGTCGAATTTTTCTACACGTATCAAGACTACCAAGCGGCGAATGGAATTAGCTAGGGAAAAGAACCATCATGCGTCCTACCGGAGATTAAAAACTGATCTTAACTGTCTCTTGGCTCAGGAAGATATTTATTGGAAACAAAGGTCTAAGATTTTTTGGATGCAATATGGGGAGGCTAACTCTAAATATTTTCATGCACAGGCATCTAAGCGGAAAAGGTTGAATCACATTACTTCGCTTGTGGATGATGATGGGTTGCAAGTCGTGGATGATGAAGGAATTGGCAAGGTCATCCTTGACTATTTTACTCAACTCTTTTCAGCTTCGGGGGTCTCTGATTTCAGCCATTTTGCCTCGGTGAAATCAGTTGTGACTCAAGAGGATAACAATTATCTACTAGCTCCCGTGAGATTGGAGGAAGTCAAGACTGCAATGTTTGATATGCATCCGGACAAGGCTCCTGGACCGGATGGTATGAATCCGGCGTTTTTTCAGAAATGTTGGTCTATTTTGGGAGCTGATATTTTCGAAACTTGTCGACAATGGATGGAGCAGTGTGCATTTCCGGATACTTTAAATGACACCGTAGTCGTTCTGATTCCTAAGAAGGACAATCCTACATGCATGAAGGACCTTCGGCCTATAGCTTTGTGTAACGTCATTTACAAACTCTTAGCTAAGGTGGTTGCGAATCGTCTCAAAACCTTGCTTCCGAGGATCATCTCTCCTATGCAATCAGCTTTTGTCCCAGGTCGGCTCATCACTGACAATATCATGGTGGCTTTCGAGATCATTCATTATATGAAGAATAAGGGGAGAGGAGAATAAGGGGAGAGGAAAACATGGGGAGGCTGCCTTTAAAATTGATATCAGCAAAGCCTATGATAGAGTGGATTGGGGTTATCTTCGTTTTATTCTTTTAAAACTGGGTTTTGATAGCAGGTGGGTGGATCTTATTATGCTTTGTGTCACTACTGTGCGTTACTCGGTGGCGTTCAATGGTTCTGAAGTGGGGCCTATCATCCCGAAGCGGGGTTTGAGGCAAGGCGATCCCTTGTCTCCGTATCTTTTTATTCTATGCGCTGAAGGCTTATCTGCTTTGTTAAGGGTAAGTGAGGCCAGAGGTGATATCCATGGGGTGACTATTTGTCCTGGTAGTCCTAGTGTCTCCCACCTTTTTTTCGCCGATGATAGCTTTCTCTTCTTTCGTGCGAATGGGCTGGAGGGACAAAATATCAAAAGGACATTAGCCATCTATGAAGCAGCGTTGGGGCAGGCTATTAATTTTCAGAAGTCCGGCATAATGTTCAGTTCGAATACAAAACCTTCTGCACGACGGGAAGTGGAAGCATTGTTAGGGGTCACCACGTCTCTTGACCATGGGCGTTATTTAGGCCTACCTTCTCTTATTGGGAGGAAGAAGAAGCAGGTCTTTGTTTTTATAAAAGAAAGGCTTAGCAAGCGTATTTCGAGTTGGAAGAATAAGTTGCTTTCCAAACCAGGAAAAGAGGTTGTTATTAAGACAGTTGCACAAGCATTGCCGGCTTATTGTATGAGTGTTTTTCTTCTTCCTCTCGATACCTGTGACGAAATTCAGAAACTGATGAATGCATATTGGTGGGGCTCGGGCACAGAAAACCGAAGGAAAATTCATTGGGCCAGTTGGGATCGCTTATGTGTTCCGAAGTCACATGGGGGTATGGGTTTCAGGGATCTTCATTGTTTCAATTTAGCCATGCTTGCCAAGCAAGGTTGGCGATTTATAGATTCTCCTGATTCGTTGCCGAGTAAACTCTTCAAAGCACGTTATTTCCCTTCTTGTAGTTTCCTAGAAGCTACGGATCGCCCTAGTTCAAGTTATATTTGGAAGAGTATATTTGCGGCCAAGGATATTCTACTAAAAGGTGTACGTTGGAGATTGGGGGATGGTTCCTCTATTAACGTTTTTGCCGACCCTTGGATTAATGAAGAAGAAAAATTTTTTGTCACCTCCCCATCCATTCAGGAGTTCGGTGATCTCAAAGTGTGTGATTTGTTTAATGAGGAGGGATCAGGGTGGGATGTACAACTTTTAGAAGGCTTGCTAACACCTTTGGACGTTGGGTGTGTGTCTAAGATCCCAATTGCTCGTTCGAAACCACCAGATCAACTTATCTGGCATCATACTCCGACTGGTGTTTATACAGTCAAAACAGGGTATAAGTTGGCTCTCTCTATGCATACTGACATTGGAAACTTGTTTGTTGAGGGTCCTTGGAAGAGGCTCTGGAACATGGATATTCCACCTAAGCTTAAGGATTTTGTATGGCGCTGTCTTCGTGATTTTATCCCCTGCAAAGACCGGTTACGCAGAAAGGGTGTTTTGCTCAACACTGCTTGTGATCTTTGTGGTAACGTAGAAGATTTATACCATGTTTTAGTGCGCTGCCCGAAAGCACACGATGTCTGGGCGTTAACAGGGGTGCCTCTCCCAAGTCACGAGATAGTGTCATTCTTAACGCAACTCCTACAGCTATCGTCGTCCTCGTTTACCGAACGCCAGCTTGCAATTGTGTGGAGTCTTTGGTATCATCGAAACTTAAGAGTTTGGCAAGGTAAACAAGTGTCTCCTGCTGTGATTGTGACGTTTGCAGATACTTTTCTTAATGATTGGAAGGCTGCTAGGACGATTTTCAAGAGAATTACTGGTGCAAATGAGGAGGATAGATCTGTTATCTCTGGGTGGATTACACCTTCAGAGGGCTTTCTGAAATGCAATG
>JANVCQ010000001.1:31874161-31904114 GCA_025531925.1 Erythroxylum plowmanianum
CTCAGGGTAAAGTAAACAGTGTATCTTTACGATTGATTAATGGAAGTATGACAGAAGAAGAATCCATTGAAGAGACTGGAAGATTGATCGAGAGTTACAGGAGAGACTTGCTGAGAATGGTGTTGCAGAGTGAAGGAAGTGTGATTCCAAAAGCTTGTAAGGAACTATTCTGGAGGAAGAGTCACGTACTCCATTACTTCTACAAAGATAAGGATGGATACTCCTGCCCACTTGAGAAGATTAATGATGCGAAAGCTGTTTTGTGGGAACCAATTAGTAATCTTGCATTGTTGAATTTGAATTAGCCATTTCCATAGCTATTTGAAACATACTTTGATTTTACTAAAGAAAAGGGTTATGTCTCATAAAAGTTTGCAATAAAGGAAGTGCATGCTTCTGTTCTGACAAAAAAAAACTTATGGAATTGTGAATTATAGTTTCAATGCCTCTTTCACACGATTTTGCACTCTCTTTTTATCAACTTCCGCAAGCCCTTTGCCCTCTCTCCGTTTTTCCTCCCTTTTGACGTTACGGTCGCACTCCTTCGAAATTGGGGTCCTGTTGGAACCCTTTTCTGAAACTCCTACAGATGGAATGTCTCGAAATGTTTTGATCCCAAGGCCGATGCGCGGGGATGAAGCGAGTCCTTCGCACCAACCATTTATTATACACAATTCCCGTTGTGAATTGTCCCTTTCTATTTGAAATGCGGCCTTTGAGCAAACGAAGGGACTAAAAAGGTTCAAATCCATCTTTCGGCAGGAAAAAAAGGTCTTAATCTACTACAGAGAGGTTTTGTACTTCACTGTTGGGAGTACTCTCCGCAGCAACCTATATATTATCCTCTTTTTTATCACGGAAAAAGTTTTTTTAACACTGTACACAATTACTTACATGATAGTGCAAATGACCGTGCATTTTCAACACTAATTTACAGGTAATTATACACCAATATAGAGAATTACACTGTCTTCATACATAGTCGTGTATCTTCCTATGGGCATATATACGATCATGTATGTCTTCAATCTTTGCATATTCATTAACACGTTTACAAAGATTAACACAGTTGACTTACACAGCCGTGTAAGTCAAGACACGAGCATGTAGCACTTTACACGGTCGTGTATCTCTCTAAAACATATTTTTCTATCTTTTTTCACTTGTTCATCATTCCTGTGAACCATAGAGGCATCTACAAGTACCGAAAGTCTTGAAATAGGCCAAACACTTAACAATCTCCCCCTTCGGCCCAAATATGGGGAAGATACTTTATCTACTTTAGATAAATCTTGTCAAGTTTACTATAAAGCTCATGGTTGTTTTCGGGAACCACTTTAATCAACCTATCAACACCGTTTAAATCTATACGAACTTTCTTCAACAGTAATTATTGCTCTCCTATTACGAACTTCAACTAATAATATTTGACGTCTATGTGCTTTGTATGATAATGATATATAATATTTTTGCTCAAGTCACTTTGACTATCACAAAATACTGCATAGTATTCTTGCTTCACTTCTAACTCTTTAAGGAACATTTTCAACCAAAACATCTCCATACAAGTTTCCACTGCAACTATATATTATGCTTCAGTCGTAGATAAAGTCGCATACCTTTATAGCTTAGATTGCTATGAGATGGCTCCTTTTGTAAACTTGAATAGAAAACCTGAAGTGGATTTTCTTCTATCAAGATCTCCAGCCATATCTTTATTTGTAAAACATTCTAGAGTTGGCTCACTATCACCAAAGCATCAACTCCACTTCGATGTTCCTCCCAAGTATCTTATAATCCATTTCATTGTTGCTCAATGAACCTTTCCTGGATTTGATCAGAATCTACTTACCATCTCAACAGCTTGAGCAATATCTGGCGTTGTGCATACTATTGCATACATCAAAGACCCTACTACAGATGAGAATGAAAAAGGGGACATATTTTATTTCTTTTTGTTGTTGTTAAAGGACATGCACGCTTACACAACTTGAGATGAGATGTCAGTGGCATACTAACTAACTTGATATGCTTCATATTAAATCTTTCTAGTATTAGTTCAATATATCTCTCATGAGGCAACCACAATTGCCTATTCTTCCTGTCTTGAGTTATTTCTGTGCCTAAATTTTCCTTTATAGGTCCCAAATCTTTTATATCAAAAGATTTGGACAAATACCCTTCAACTTTTGGATTCTAACAATGTCTTGACTCACAATCAACATATTATCAACATAAAGAAGAAGAATGATGAAATTTTCACTTGAGAAATTATTAAAATATATTTAACCATCGACATACGTTCATTTGAAACCATGATCTGTCATAAAAGAATTAAACTTCTGATATCATTTCCTTATAGCTTGCTTTAAGCCATATATACTTTTCTTTAACTTATAAGTTATATTTTTCTTACCTTTAGCTTTGAAACCTTCTAACTTCTCCATGTCTATCTTCTCTTCCTGATCTCTATACAAGAAGGTTGTTTTAACATTCAATTGTTTAAGTTCAAGGTCCAAATGGGCAGTTAAACCTAAAATTGTTTGGATTGAGGTTATCCTAACTACTAGTGAAAAGATTTCATGAAAATATTACCCTTCTTTTGATTGAATCCTTTCACTACCTTGCCTTGTGCTTTACCAGCTTGTTACCATCTCTTTTTATTTTGACCCACTTATTGTTCAATACCTTTTTTCATTTTGGAAGCTATACAAGCTTATATGTATTATTCTTCTTCACAAAAATCCATCTCTTCCTTTATAATTGTAAGCTAGAGATCTTTTCCTTCACAAGATGTAACCTCTTGCACATTCTCAAGCTCCCCTTAGCAATAAGTAATAGGTATTCAAAACTTGGATAACTTATAAAAGGCCTTTTCTCTTTTGCCAACCTTTAAAGTTGTATTTCATCAGTTATTGAATCCAATTGCTCCCCCTGCTCATTATCTTCGATGAATTGATTTCAATATTGTATGGATGTGGTTCATATAGCTTATCATTATCAGATTGTATCTTATCAATACCAACGTGTGTTTAGTCATACACTTCATCTATAGATGACTCAATAGTCGAAGAAATTTATGAAGCGCTAACAATACCATATTATAAGTTGCAGTGTGATGACTCATCTCCTCTCAGAAGATCAGCACCTCTCTTGTGCTCTTGGAACACCACATCCTTGCTCCTTACCACCTTTTGCTTCTTTAGGTTATAAGTCTGAAGCCAAACTGGTCACTTCCATATCCAATAAAGATGCAAGGTATCGAATTTGAGTCAAGCTTCTTTCACTGATCCTTGGGTATGTGTCTGAATATCTTGCAGCCAAAAACCTCTCAAATGATGACATGTGGGATCCTTTTTGGTTGACGCTTTCTCAGGAATGTCAAAATTCAATAGAGCTGAGGTTGCTCGATTAATTAGGTAGACTATAATTCGGACTACTTCTTCCCAAAATGCCTTTGGCAACATAGATATTCTGAACATGCAATGAACCTTCTCCATAATGGTTTTGTTCATCCTCTCAGCAACCTCGTTATGTTATGGAGTCCTTGGTTTAATTTTCTCATGTCTAATGTCATGCAATGTACAATATTCTTCAAACACCTTGAAAGTATACTTTCATCTATTGTTTGTTCATATGCACTTCAGCTTCCTCTCATCTTCACTAGTTGCACAAACTAAAGACACCTCATCATATGTGCTTGAAGTTGTTGCTCTTGTACTTTTATTGTCACCATCATTATGATGATCTTACTTTTTCTGATCCTTCTTCCACCTATAACATAACCTCTTCAGGTGTCATGCCTTATAACAATATTGGAATATTTCACGTCTTTGTCACCTCTAGACTTTAAATGGTGTTTTGACTTGCCACAACCTTTGGGACCCCTAATCTTGTTCCTTCCCTTCCATTCTCTCACGAAAGCCTACACATTGTCAACTCCATTCTCATTTCTTATGATTGCTTCATTAAACATACTCTCTTTGACAACATCCAAAGAGAGCACACTTTTAGGAGCTGAGATGCTAATCATTACCAAATATGTCTCCCAACTATACGATGACAAACTAAATAGGAACAAGGTTTGAAGCTCATCATTAAGAATAATATTTATTGTAGTAATCTTGTTGATTATGTCCTAGAAAGTATTTAAATGCTCTGACATTGATTTCCCAGCTTTCATTAAGACCTTCTAGCTTCTTTTATAGCTCAAAAGGATCCGTTTCTTTACTCACATGATTGAATATTGATATCAATCCATTATCTAATAATGCCTAGAGTTTTTTATTTGATCTTTTCTCATTCTCTATCTGACAACTTTTTATTTTTTGAAGGAACATCATCTTTCACATCTTTGCCCAAATCAATAGAATCAAAGAGATCCTTGCAATACAGAAGGTCCTCCATTATAGGTCTCCAAATTGAGTAATTTGGTGACATCAACTTGACCATAGAGCTTTTTCTACCTTCCATTACGATGGCTTTGATACCATTTGTTAAGAGACAACAACACAATTCTCTAAAAGATCAACCAAATATCAATAACAAGAAAGAACTCTTCGACTTGCACCAATGAAACAATATAAAAATAAAAAACTTAACATTGAAACAAACATTTACGAGAAAACCCTCTAGTGTAGAGGAAAAAACTAACAGACAAACCGATAAGCAAATTCACTAAACTCAATAAGGATTCACAAAAAAATTGATATCTCACCCTATAAAAACAAGTTGTCTCACAAAGTTTCAGGATTGAAACCAAAGTTAATATCAGGATCGACTAATACTCAAACCAATATAAAAAACAATCAAATAAAGATAAGAATACAATACTATTTGCCTTCTTTATGTTTTTCCTCACTTTTGAACATTATGGCCTCACTTTTCACAAAAACCTACATACTTTTCTCTTTTATATCACTAATTAAGTTTTTTTGCATTGTACACAATCGCTTAGATAGCCATTTATTTAAAAATTTGCATAGTCATTAATTCAACTTAAGTACTTTTAAAACTGTATTTTTTGAACATATGATATAAGTGTTAAGTTTTATGTATGTCATGCATTTTGAAGATCCTCTCGGCAGCATTCACGCCAAGTTATTGGGAAAGATAGTTACAGAATTTTTATTTATTTAATGACAATAATACACCATATATTAAAGAGTCATAATTTATTATTAAAATGAAAACATTAGTGTGATATAATTTGGTCTAAAGTTACTATGTTAAATTAGAATCGCTTATGACTCAAATCGAGTTTATATCAAAGAAAAAATCGTCATTTTATAATTTGAATAAAATTATATTGTTTTATTTAATAACTAAGTAATTAATTGAGTAAAACGATATTGTCTCGATCGTCAAATTAATCATATTTATGTGACGAGGCTTCCAACTAGAATTAGTTATCGTCAACTCTATCTCTCTTTCATGCTAAAACTCCTTTTTTTTAAATCGCAATATTAATGCACACTCAAAATTTTATGTTCTAAAATAAATGATTGAATAATTTGATACTTTTAGTGTATATTTAATTAAATTAATGAAAACTAATTTTATTTTTTATTTTTTATTATTTATATGTGTTATTAAATATATAAAGTATATGTTCTAAATAAATTATTTAAAAAAAATCCTGTCTTAATCCAGTGCTAGCTTTCCAATTACTCGACACGAATATGACGAGAGTAGAACAACGACTGTAGCTTAAATTAAATGGAGAGAAGTGGTGTTCGGTGACGTCATGTCTTCAATTTGTTTATTATAGTTATCTTAAATTATTTATTTAAGTAGAATTTAGTTATCTTAAATTTAAACAATAGAGATTTTAAAAAATATAAAAGATATTTATATAAATTTCTTTACGCTAAAAAAGATTTTATAATTATTTTTTGCAATTTTTTATATTGAGTATATATATAAATGCCTCCAACTTAAGCATATCATATTAAGAGTTTTATTTTAAAATTTTTATTTAGAAAAACAATTACTTAAACTATTTTATAAATCGTCCCTAAGAATAATGGGTTGCCAGGAAAGCAAAATATTGAACCAACACTTTCAGTCCACGTACAAAAGGACAAAGACAGCGTGCTAAAAATTTATTTTATTTTTGCTTCCAATTAATCAAATTTTAAAATTTTTACCTTAAAAATTTTATTTAAAAATGTTTAAATTAAAATAATAAGAAAAACAAAATCAGCTTAATTAAGTGTTATGTCCGTGAGACAATTTTTAAAATTTAAAATTTTATCTTAATTTTTTTAAAAAAATTAAAATTAAAATTATAACAATATATCACACGCAACAAAACAATTTTTAAATTTTAATTTTTAAATAATTTTTTTATTTATAAATTGAAAATTAAAATAATTAAAAACAAAATGTGTCATAGATTTTTTAATTTTTAATTTTAATTTTATATAATAAATAATTTTATTAAACTAATATTAAAATAAAAATAAAAAAGTCACTAACGTAAATTAAGTTTGTGAAAGTTATTAATTTAATATGTTTTTAATATTATAAATAGACTCTTTTATTCTATGTCCAAACTTGTGAGAAGAAATGATATCATCCGAAGAATACCAAAACTTGTTTAAGCTAGTGTGCTTAGATGATCGACTTCTCAACGACCTTGCCTCGGTTCAGGTACGCGTAAGAAGTACTAAGAAATAAAAAAGACTAACTGAAGTTTCCTTCATTTAACATAGAGAAGGGGCTAAGGATAAGGTAAACAGTGTATCAGAATCCATTAAAGAGAACAGAAGATTGATCGAGAGTTGCTAAGAATGTTGTTGTTTTAGAGTGAAGGAAGTGCGATTCCAAAAGCTTGTAAGCAACTGTTCCGGAGGAAGAGTCACGTACTCCATTACTTCTACAAAGATAAGGATGAATACTCATGCATGCCCACTTGAGAAGGTTAATAATGCCAGAGCTGTTTTGTGGGAGCCAATTAGTAATCTTGCATTGTTGAATTTGAATTATCCATTTCCATAGCTACTTGAAAAAGCTTTGATACTTTTTTTTTTAATTACATTAGGTATCCCGACTTAGTTGGAGTAATCCTAAGCTTCTAAGACTTCACCTCAAGAGTTCTAGAGGAGGTAAATCTGGAATCTCAAGATCCCTCAGGTTCCTACATAGCCTGTACACTTTTACGCACAAGGAGTTTTCACATACTTGATTGTTCAGCTGATGATTGATCGCTAGCCTCCCTTTGCTTAGCATCAGATTTCCATCAGCCTCCAAGTTTTCTAATAGTTCCAACTCTCACACTGTTATTAAAAGCGAGACATCCGTAATTGATCTGATCAAGAAACCTTATCCAAAAAACTAGAGGTTCATCAATAAGCTTTCATACTTTGATTTTACTAAAGAAAAGGGTCATGTCTCATAAAAGTTTGTAATAAAGGAAGTGCATGCTTCTGTTCTGACAACCTATGTAATTGTGAAATAGTTTCATTTTCACAGGATTTTGCATTCTCTTTTTATCAGCTTTCACGAGTCCTTCCCTTTGAGCAAGCAACTTGCTTTGAATGCAAGAATAGGCCAAATCATATCGCTTTTTCGGCCTCTTGTTGGTTTTATTGCTTTCAGAACTTGTGACCATACTATACTTATTGCGGTGAAGTCATGAAGACTTTTTGCTCCACGCTTGTTCAATAAACTCACACTTTTTATGATTTGAACATTCCTACTTTTAATTTTTAATTTTTAAAATTATTATTACTAATTAATACTATTTGAATCCAATATGTTGTTTAACATAATTTGATACTACTAGATTATAGTTGTTCGGCTTCCCTAGATTTTATTTTATTGCGAAATTTAGACTGGATAAGATGACAATGATAATGATGATTATCATAGTCTCAAGGTTTTTTTTAAAATTGATATCTAAAATTTAAAATTTTCAAATAAATGAAGTTTTTATTTTTATATTTAATTGAACTTAATTTCAATTAAATGGAATTTTTGAATTTGGATCTGAAAGTTTCAAGTCCTATTAAGTTCAGAACCGTATATTGATTAGCCTATAAGGTGTCCTAAAAGGATCTCAACTGTGAGAAGGCGTTTTTAAATCATCCACTCTCAGATTAATCTTCGCTTACACCGAATCAACTCGTAAGAGGTAAAATATTAACCAAATAAATTTTTCTATTCTTATGACTCGAACTTAACACCTCTAATTAAGAGATGAGAGTCATAAATTACTCGCATCAACCTGTTTGGTTATTTTATATTTAATCGGTCGCCCGAAGAATTAGAGTTGAGACTCAGAGCTTCAAGTCCTATTGAGCTTGAACTGGGCCAAAATTCGACTATAAAGACCGCCCAATGGCCACCTCAGGACTAGACTGTGATGCTGGTCCTCCATCTCTTGACCTTACGTCAAATTCATCAGCAGCCACTATTTGGTCTATTTACCTAACAATACACACACGTCTTATTCATATCAGATCAAGATCATCCGCAGACTTCACTCTCTTGTCTTTGTTCCTTCTCTCTCGCACCCTTTTGCTTGCTTACTACACACAAACATGGCCAATCCACGCACTCTCTTGCTTCTCTTCCTCCTCCATCTACTCCTACCTCCATGTCCATCACACTTAACTATTAGCAGACCTGACCTTGCTGCTCTGGCCTCCGTAAAGAACAGCCTCACTGACATTCCCGGTACGCACTTCTTCTCTACCTGGAACTTCTCTTCCTCCCACGACCCTTGTTACAGTTTCTCCGGAGTCACTTGCTCTTTCAACCGAGTCACCACCCTCACTCTAGGCACCGGCCTCTCCGGCTCTCCCGGGCTCTCTGGCTCACTGTCTCCTTCCATCTCTAACCTTGCCCAGTTAACCCAACTCATTCTCTACCCCGGCTTCGTCACCGGACCAATCCCTCCTCAACTGGGTCGACTCAGTAACCTTCGAGTTCTCTCCCTAACGAACAACCGGCTTACAGGTCCGATACCCGCATCACTATCGTCTCTCAGAAAGCTACACACTTTGGATCTGAGCAACAACCAGCTCACCGGGTCCATCCCTCCGTCCATCTTCTCGCTTCCGGAGCTTAAAGTTCTGATCTTGGCGTCGAATTCGCTCTCAGGTAAGCTGCCGTGGAGGTTGTCGGTGGAGCTGCTACACCTGGACTTGAGGAGCAACAAGTTGACGGGAGGATTACCGTTGGAGTTACCGTCATCTATCCGTTACTTGTCGGCGTCTAACAACAATATGTGGGGTCCACTCAGCGGACTCTTGTCGCTATCATCAGGGTCAGTAGTCTCCGAATTAGTGTACCTCGACTTGAGCATGAACCAGTTCAGTGGGACCATCCCTAACTCGCTCTTCAACCCCACACTCACTTCACTCTTCTTGCAACGGAACAATTTTTCCGGTGGCCTCCCCACTTCACCGTCCCCGGTGGCTTATGGCGAGGGGTCCATCGTGGACTTGAGCCATAACTTGATCGGGGGGCAGATAACGCCGGCTTTGGCTAGGGTGGAGTCTCTGTTCCTGAACAACAACCATCTGATCGGGAATGTGCCGCCGGAGTACGTCAAGAGTGTGTGCCGAGGAAGCACAAGAACACTCTACTTGCAGCATAATTTTATCACCGGGTTTCCATTGGAAGACGGGATGAACTTGCCGGCAACCGTGGCGCTGTGCTTGTCCTATAATTGTATGATACCCTCCGTCGGGCTCGCCGGCTGCCCTGTTGGCGCCGGAGGGAGCTCGAGGCCGGCGTCGCAGTGCGTGGTGTTCAACAATGAAAGCACCGTTCATTAACATTTGTTTATGATCCGTACAGTAATATTACAATGTATACTGTCCTCGTTTCTTAATATTAAACGACGTTGTGATCTTTTAACCAATATTTGTCGTTTGTTTTGGAATTTAATGTAATAATTTTTTTATTAATTATTATATTTGGAATTAAAGATAATAATTAATAACTAATCCTCCGATTCAATGAGTATTAGGAATTAAAGATAATAATTTTGACATTAACTAATTAAATTAGTTCCATTTTATTAATCTTAGATATTACTTAACCTAAATCAAGTTAGTTTCATTTCATTTCAAATAATTAAATAAAATTATTTTGATCGTCTGGTCGGGATTGGTCATCATTATCATCATATCCCGAAGTTTAGCATTAAAATAGGGTCTAAAAAGGTCTTATAATCAAGGACGTAGCCATATGGGGCCCAGTGGTGCACTGGCCCTCCTAAGATTTTAAAAAATATTATATATATGATGGAGTTATTTGGAGCCCAGTGGTATATTAGGCCTCCCAAAATTAAAAAAAAAAAATTTTTGGACCCTCGTATCTTAAATTTCTGACTCTATCACTACTGATAATACGGAATCTTACCTTTACATAAAAGAGAGACCGTATAATTTTGGTATAAAAAATTATACCACCAGCTGGATTGGTATAAAAATATAATTTTGGTAATGGCCTCCTTAATCAGGCCCATCTGGAAGTTTAGGGTCAGAACTCAGAACCCAACATCAGTTGGTCCAACTGAATAAACTATAATAACCACAGATGGAGAGAGCGGAACGACGAAGCCGGAAAAAGACAACGCAAAAAGCTTTGATTACTGCTGAGTAATGCGAAGGTTGCATATTCAATTATGGAGATGGAGCAACTACTAAGTATGGGTTTTCCCAACGAATTGGCCGCTCAAGCTTTGGCGGCCACCGGCGGCAAGTCCACCCTCAAAGCAACCGAATGGATTCTCTCCCATAAATCGCCGTCATCTTCCAATTCCAATCCTCCCACTCCCTCTCCGAACCAGCCAAAGCTCGATAGGTTCTTCATTTTTCAATCTAAGCCCAATCCCGCCTCTCCCAGTTCCCCGCCACCTCCGGCCAATCCTACTCAACAACCGCAGCTGAGTCAAGCCGTCGTGCACGAGAAGGACGGAGAAGAAAATGTTGAACAATGTGCATCGCCGGTCGCTAAGCGGCCCAGATTAGTACCTCCTGCTCGCTCTCTCCACAACCCCTTATCGGAGCGGATGCGACCTCGGACAGTCGATGATGTCGTCGGCCAAGACCATCTTTTGGGTCAGAACTCTGTTCTCCGTTCTGCTATCAACTGTAATCGTCTCCCTTCCATTGTTCTCTGGGGTCCTCCTGGGACAGGTAAGACCTCCATCGCTAAGGCCATTGTTAATTCCACTCAGGATGCAACTGGGTTGGGGTCTTTGCGTCTCTATCGTTTTGTTTTGTTGTCTGCTGTGACTAGTGGTGTTAAGGATGTTAGGGATTCGGTGGACGAAGCTAGGAAGATGAAAGCCAAGAATGGGAAAAGGACAGTCTTGTTTGTTGATGAGGTTCATAGGTTCAATAAGTCTCAGCAAGATACTTTCTTGCCTTTTATTGAAGATGGTAGTATTGTGTTTATGGGTGCTACCACGGAGAACCCTTCGTTTCATTTGATTACGCCACTTCTGTCCCGGTGCAGAGTGCTTACACTCAACCCTTTGAAGCCTCAGCATGTTCGCACGATTTTAGAACGGGCAATACATGATGTTGTGAATGGTCTGGCTGGAAGCTTTGGAACAGAGTTTCAAGTTACTGATGATGCTATTGAGTTTTTATGTTCGAATTGCGATGGAGATGCTCGTGTGGCATTGAATGCCTTGGAATTATCTGCCACTACTGCATCTGCCCGTGCAAACTCTGAGACTAATTGTAATTCGAATATTGCCGTTGCTTTGGATGATGCTAAGGAAGCATTTCAATGCAAGCATCTAGCTTATGACAAAGCGGGGGAAGAGCATTACAATCTCATTAGCGCACTTCACAAGTCTATGAGAGGAGGCGATGCTGATGCATCCATTTACTGGTTGGTAAGAATGTTAGAAGGTGGAGAACAGCCTCTTTATATTGCAAGGCGCTTGATAAGGTTTGCGAGTGAGGATGTTGGTTTGGCTGATCCGTCCGCGCTTAACCAGGCTGTTGCTTGCTACCAAGCTTGCCATTTCTTGGGCATGCCCGAGTGCAATGTCATTCTTGCTCAGTGTGTAGCTTATTTGGCTCTGGCTCCTAAGTCAATTGCCGTGTATCGTGCAATCGAGGCTGCACAGAAGGTAGTTAGGGAATCAGTTGGACAAAACGAGGGAGTGCCTCTCCATCTGAGAAACGCACCTACCAGGCTAATGAAAGAACTTGGATACGCGAAGGGCTATATCTACACTCCGGACAACCCCTCTGCAATGCAAAGCTATTTGCCACCATCACTTGAAGGCTACAAGTTCCTTGATTGGCCACCTGGTAATGCCAATGATGAATGAGAATCTTTTGATTACTTCTGGACTAGGACCTGCGAACTAGTACTTGTAGTTTTTGCCCTCAGCTGGTGTTTTAATCTGTTTTGATCGAAGGTTAAAGAGCCAATCTGGTACTTACTCCATTTTGTATTTGGAGTAGAAGAAATTCACTGTCCTAGGTGCTCCTAAACTATTGTGAAGTTGCAGCTTAAAGCTAGTCCGTTTCATGTAATATACACTGTAGGTCTTGTTTACGAAAGGTGATTAGGGAAAGTGATTCTATGCCGTTGTTATGAACTGAAACAAATGAAATTCCATTTGGGATCGATTCATCAAGGTAGTCAAATGGCATCTCTCATCACACATCGTAACCCTTCAATTTACCTTGAAGAAACATCAAGTTAAATCTTGTCTTACGATCGACAAAGAAAAAGTTAAACCCAACGGGACATTCTTCGACCCTTTTGTCCAAAACTATCGATTCGTTTGTTGGGTTCGGTAACCATAATGACAGGTCTGGCTCATATTTATCCAAACGTTGAAAAGATCGAAACTTGGAAATTCGACTAACCTTTCCATCAACATAAAAGCAGCTACTAGTTAATTGTCGCGACTCTTTTCACTTGAATTGCAAAAAATGGAATTCGGGGTCGTCAGAGTACAGAGCCTATCAGAATCCAACATAACAGAGGTCCCTTCTCAATATATCCAGCCACCTGAGAATCGACCCAGATCGAAGTTCGTCATTTCAGGGTCTTTGGAGAAGGCTAATGGACAAGACGATGCCCATCTGCGAATTCCAGTGATTGACCTGTTCGGTTTCCACGCAGAGCAGAGGGAATCTGTGCGTGAGGCAATCGGCGAGGCTTGTAGACTATGGGGTGCGTTCTATGTGACCAACCACGGAGTGGCTTTGGAACTATTGGATCATATCAGAAGTGTGGGTCGCAGCTTCTTCGAGGACTGTTCCATCGACGAGAAGCTCAGGTACGCATGCGATCCAAACTCCGCCGCCTCTCAAGGATATGGAAGCAAGATGCTTACTCCTAGTCCTCAACAAAACGAAACTGTTGTCTTGGACTGGAGGGACTACTTCGACCACCACACCCTTCCTATGTCTCGTCGAGACCCTTCTCGTTGGCCTCACTTCCCTACCAATTACAGGTGCATATTGATTAATCCACTTGTTCATCTCTTCATAGAAACAAAATTAAGAGGGAACTTAGGTGATATTTGTTTAGAAGGTAATGGAATGGAGCGGATTTGAGGGTGGAATAGAAAATGCCTGGAGAATTTTAATGGAGATTGATATAAGACAGATGCCACTACACTGTACCAAGCACCAAAACTATTGAAAGATAAGATTTGACAGTGGTGTCATTTTGGCAGGGAAGTTGTATCACAGTATAGTGATCAGATGAAGGTGTTAGCTGAGAAGCTGTTGGGGCTGATATCTGAAAGTATGGAACTCCCAACATCTAGCATTCAGGAAGCTGTTGGGGACTTCTATCAGAATATAACCATTAGCTATTACCCTCCTTGTCCTCAGCCTGATCTTACTCTTGGTCTCCAGTCTCATTCTGATATGGGTGCCATCACTCTATTGATTCAAGACGATGTTCCGGGACTTCAGGTTCTCAAAGACTTCAACTGGATCACCGTCCCTCCTCATCCTCACGCAATTCTTGTTCTTCTTGCTGACCAAACTGAGGTTTTGTTCTTCTCTCCCCTCTCTCTCAAAACACTTGTTTGTTCTTCTCTCCCCTCTCTCTCAAAACACTTGTTTCCAGTTAAAGTTGGTTTGCATTCTGGTCTCATTATTTGACTTAAGTTGCTTTATCCTGCCAGTTTCTGTATTTATTTATCTAGTGTTGGAAGAATAGTAATGTTAACTCAAACCTGTGTCATTATCCAAATGCCAATATCAATTCCTAATTATCATTTGTTTGTCTATGATTTCTGAGGATAGAGTATCATCATGGTCAATGATATTGGCTTTTGTTTTCTTTTTCGTTTTTCGCTATTTCTGCCAGTTGTTCAGTCAAAACTTTCTTTTGTTCTGTGTGTTTACTCCTCCATGCCACTTATACCGTTCTCAACTTGGCATTCCAATACGGTAGTCCCAAACTTTAATGAAGTTTATCGTAATGATTGGAATGCAACTATCATTTCCTGCGTGACTCTGGACGACATGATTGTTGTTTTCGGCACTGGAGATCACATTATGGTATAATTTTTCTTTTACTTGTGTGAGCCTTTGCTTTTAAACAGCTCAATCTGTATCTAAGCCATACTGCCAGCATGAAAATGACATAAAACCTTTTTCTCATACGAGAATTCGTAAAGCCTTGAGCCAGTGATTTGCATTCCACTTAATTAGGCCTGTGTTTGGAACTGCTTAACTGGATTCTGAGACTGCTTCCTTCTCTTCTGGAGATCTAATGCCTGATGTACCAGTGTCAGTTTGTGACTCAAATTACATTGGTTATTATATCATTCTTTTAAGTCCCAGATCTCTTCTTGTAGAACTTATCCGTAGATAGGAGCTGTTACATGCTGGAACTTTTATGTGGTCTGTGATCTGTTATTATGCCGGAATAAGTGAAGGACAATATGTCATCTTTTCACACATTTTCTTCCTGTGACTATGCGTGAATAAATTTCGTCCATAACAAGTGTTTTGTATGAACATCAAAAATATTGTCTGATAATTCAAACTAGTGGCGATCATGGTTTACTGACTCCAGCAAATATGTCATCTGCTGCAAGTTCCCTCGGCTGATCACCTATGAGAAATTTTATCTACACTACTTAACACTTATCATAACTTAAGCCTTATCTGTTTTTTTCTGCAGATTATTACAAATGGTAGATGCAGAAGTTGTGAACACCGAGCAATAACGAACTCTACAAGAGCACGGCTCTCAGTTGCAACGTTTCATGATCCAGCAAAGACAGTGAAAGTGTCTCCTGCTCTGGAACTTGTGAGCGAGTCATCTCCTGCTAGGTATGGTGAAGTTGTTTATGGAAACTATGTTTCTTCGTGGTATACCAAAGGCCCCGGCGGAAAACGAAACATAGATGCACTTCGAATTAGTTCCTAGATAAGGTCGTTTGCTTAAAAGAACAATCTGATTAAACTAGTTTTGTTACGTATCATGTTCTTTCATGACAATTTGGATTCATTAACTTTATCCTGATTGAACTATACTTTCATGGAGTCAAACCTTTTACATAGCTTGCTTCTTGAACTTTTTATATGCTAAGTTCTGTTGTGTGATGAAGCAACAATGATAATGGGTAGAAATGGACTCAAGTCCCTTATATTCGAGCTAAATTTGAGCCCAAACTTGATTTATATTATGGGTTTGAGTTTGATCATAAATTTATTGCCTATTTGGATGAGTTTATATCAGTAGAGCTTTTGTCAATAGAGCTTTTTTAAGAAGTTAGTTGATTGTTGTTTGTTATTTAAAAAAGATCTTTTTTGAAAGAATTTCATACAATAGACTGCTTTGTACCATTAAAAAAAACACCTTTAATTTTAATTATATCTTATTTTGTAATAAAAATTATTTATGCATATAAGTATTATTTAAAATATATTAAACAATATGCAAAGCACAATATATTAATTATTATATAATTTTAAACCATATGAAACATAAATGAAAACATATTTAATCAAATTTTTTATATGGATTATAATATAAGTAAAACTAATATCAAAAATAAATATTAAAATATATAAAAAAAGTCAAATAATATTATATAATTCTCAAAATAAATGAGAAGATGTGTTTGTGGGTATTATAAAAATTATGTGTAAAAACATAAAGATAAAGAGAACTAAAAAATAAGTTTATTAATTGATCTAAAAAATTTACCTGAAAAAATACTTTTTTGAAAAACTACAAATTTAAATTTCTCAAAAGGATATATTTTAGCTTCCAAAAAAGTTATTTCTATGAAAAAAAATTATTTAAGATTTTATAGTCAAATACTCATTTTTCTTAAAAATAATTTTTGCGGTAAAAAAAAAATATTCACTATCCAAAATCTAAAATAAACAGGCACTTAATTAAGTCTTAAAAGTGCTTGTTTGAGTTTAACTGAATTTGAAACGTCCAAGTTCGTTTGACAAGAAGAGGGGAAAAGAGCCTTAGTTTAGGTCATATTCAAGCCAAGATGATACTAGTGAGTTGGAAGTTTGATTCAACTCAAACGTTTTTCTAAGTGTCTTACCAAAGAAGTAATGACAAAAAATAATCCCGCTGGTATTCAGGAGACTTCATTATCGAGTTTAGGTTGAGTTTAGTTTTTCCTTTAATTTCAAGTTTCAAATTAGACTTAAGTTAAGGTTGTTAGAATTATGAACTTTTTATATAAGATAACGTCATTTTTTTTAATAAATTAAAATAAATTTAAGTTTGAGTCAAATTTAATTTAATGTCATCATCAGTAACTCAAAGTCAAAATTGATATTAATTAAATTATCTTTTATCCGTTGACTATAATTAAAAAAAGGATTAATAATTAAAAAAAGTTAAATTTAATGTGTTAGTTGTTTATAGTTCAAACATCAACTTCTAACAATGGAATAATAAATATTTTTAATTTAAAATTTAAAAACTTTGTTTTAAGTGATTATGCATATCTACTAAATATTAAACATAAGACATTCAAATCTAACCAAAACCTTACAAAAAATAATGTTTGTTTCTAATTTTAAAAATAAGAAATAAATTAATAAGAGTTAGGTTTTGACTTGACCCTATCTTGAAATTCAATCAAATAACAAAACTTGGGCCAAATAAAGCCCAACCCGGCCCAAGTGTCGTTCCTTATTTATTTAAAAGGAAAATGTTACTTCTTTAGTTTTAAAATTTTCCCTCCTCTTTTAAAGCTCTCTCTGTGTTTCTTGTCAGAAGTGAGTGTTCATTCTCGTGATCGCATTCAATTCTGAATTCCCAATCCCAATCCTTATGAGTAATAACAAATCCCTAAATTTCCCCTTTCCTTTTAAATCCCCAACTCAAACTCGTCAATCACCTTTGCGAATCGCCGATATCTTACTCGCCGACGAAGACGACGACCCCGTTCACTTACCGATGAGCGGTTCCGCTGTAATGCACCGGAACTCGGACTGTTCCTCTCTGATTCGACGGCTGTGCAGGTTTAGGCGGTCCGTTTTGAAGAGTAAGAGTAAGATAAAGAGAGAGGAAGAGAGAAGCGAACTCGGAGACTTCACAGTGCATGCCAGGCCATCCGAGGAGGAATCCAATTGCCAGAATTTGGTCTCAGGGAGTGGTCATTCAGGTACTATGTTGGTTCGAATAATGCAAATTTGTGTGAGTTATGTTGCATTCATTTAGTTTCTGGAAAATTTTTCCATAAATGATTAATATTTCTCCAGTAATTTTGTGAAGCAGTTGAAGAACGGCGTGGAAAGGAAGAAACTTGTTTCAATGTTGGAGTTGGGTGTGTTCTATTGTCTTTAGTTGCGGCAAGCAAAAATGAACTCGATAAAATGATGGAATTGCGTGCGAATATGGAGGCTCTTCTTCGTACTCTAAGTGAGGAATTGCATAGCAAGAAAGACTCTTTTCCTCGGGAGTTTGAACCAAACAATAATGATGTTAATGACATGGTCTATCCCGAGTCCACGACTGATGTTCCTCAGGGATCAGATGTTTTGCCAGAGTCGTCGCCGATTACGACTTCCTATGATGAGCTTAAACAAGATGATACGATGGATTTTTTGGAGGGAATTGATCAACTTGAGGCGGAGCTTGAAGCTGAGATTGAACGTATGCAATTTCAATTGGATGAAGAGAGATTATACTCGCAACATAGTGAAGATACTCCGGTGAGAAGCTCGGTTGATGGCTTTGCTTATGAGTTATTATGGAGGTCTCTATCAGTGAACTTATGAATTTTGTGGTGTTACAATGAGAACCACGATACTTGAATGCTTGACTGGAACAAAAATATTTAATGATTATACTTTGTCCTTATTCTTCCTTGTTTGACTCATTATAAAGACAAGTGATTTGTATATAACATTTGATGAGATCTTTGATATGTGAAATCTTTTGTTTTCTTCCCATTTCTTGATTTTTTTTCTTCTGAACATTGGGGTGTAGAGCTGGCAGAGGGAAGATGTGGATATCGTCTCGGCAAGCTATAGTGTGAATTTTGGAGGTGAGGTTATTGACCCTCAGGAAGCAACCGAAGAATTGCATCGTGGTGTTGCTCCTCATGAACTGGAGAGGAAGTTGCACGAACTACTGGAAACTAGACAGCAAGAACAAATAAGAGAGCTGGAAGCTGCTTTAGAATGCATTAATCAAAAGCTTTACGAGAAAGAACTGGAGGTCTCTTGGTGGAAAGACACTGCGATGCTCATTGCACAACAGGTCCCTCACTCTTCACGGCTCACCACATACCCTAGCGTTGGACTTAGCAGTCGAGAAGGTGAGCATCAACTGAATAAGCAACTTGGGAAAGCGAAATCAACCACCTAGCTCGGACTTGTTCTTGATGTTAAGTTGTTTATTATCCTTCTCTTAGTGTCTTTGGAGTGTCTTCACGTAAATTGCATGATTTTTTGATTGGTGAGTGAGAAAATCAATACACAAATGGAGGGCGAGAGAAAAAAGGAAGCTCTCATTCAACACACAAGTTTCCGTTCTATGTTGTATTACAAAGTTGGTTGAAGAGGTTTCTGTGTATTCAAATCTTCATCTATTTCATGTCAATTTCCACTCTTTTTCTCATTCCCATGCAAGAAAACACTTGGGACGTATTCACGCCAACTAAACTTTTGTCGTAAGTAATGTTTAACTGTGAGTTAAAACTGTTAAAGGTCATTATCTGTAACAGAACAGAACTTCCAATTTGACCTTATTTCAACTTCTTAAAAGAGTTATAGATGCATACACTTGAGTTTGGGGACCAAAGAAATCAAGGGGTTAAATTAAATTTGACTGAACTCGGAGAACTGTGCCAACCCTAACCTAAGTTTCCACCAATCCATCAAACAAGTAGGCAAGGATAACCATTGCCATCACTCCACACCATTATTCTATGGACTCTCTTTGTATTATCAATATCAAGATGGTCTAAAATCAATTGAAGAAAATTTGGGAATCCATCAATATAAAGTACGTATTAGATGAATTATGTCATTAGAAACATATTTCTTTTTCATTGATAACTTATTCCAGTACCAAAAGCTTCATTCACATTTCACAGTTTTAATTATCAAAGGCTCCTAGTTGGATTAATATCGAGTGAATTCCTTTTGGTGTTAACAGAACAAAAATTCAAGTGAAGAATCTATTCTATGCCAAAATTAAAATGGTTCTAGTTCCCACTCCATCACAAAACAAAGGCAGCAACTTTCTTTAGCCAGAACTAGAACCACAAGGACCCACCTCAGAAATAAGGTTCTCTCGTTGCTACAGGCAACTCCAGCTCTGGTGTGAATTCACCAGTTGAGGAGAAACAACATTTCACCATGTCTGTGCTCACTTCACCTAGACTCGGAGGATCCCACTGCATATTTCCATATTAGAGAGATCACTTCTTTGAAAGCTAAGCCCGAGTAAACCGAAAAAAGCGAGAGATGGCTGTATCCAGAAAACAAGACTATACCTTTGGGGCAAAATCCTTTTCCACTAAACGAGCTCGAACACCCTACAAAGAGATCAATCAAGCAGTACAATGAACATTTGATCTTCTGTCCCAGAAACTCGATTAGATAGGATGGAAACATACCTCGTAGAAGTCATTTGAGACCTTTCCAGAAATCATATTGAGGGATATTCGGTATTCACGAGCAAGACACTGATCTAGCGATTGAAATCTACCGTCTTGTATCTAAATGCCAAAAAGAATGATAACAGGATAAAAGCGTATAATGATGATAGGGGCCAATAGTAGTACGCGAGAGCATTCACTTACAGACTGCAAAGCAACTTTTAAGCTCAGTGGAGAAGCATCTTTCAATTTTCTCAGCACTGTTTTACACCAGTCATCAGAAGAGCTAGATGCTTCACGCTCCTATGATAAAAAATTTAAAAGTAAAACTGGTTCAAACAGTCCAATGGATCAACTAGTATGCTTATGTATCATCTAACTGAAAAGAATTGTTACACACCAAAAAAATGTATAATTTGAACAAACCTAAAGATCATTTTAGTGGTATTCAAATTATCCACATCCTCGATAAGTAGGGGAAATTTCATACCGAGCCAATATATTTTCAATTTCATAATCATTCTCACAAACCATGTGAAGGAATATAAACGAAGGGTACAAGTCAATACAAAGCAAACTGAGAAATAGGAAGCTTACCAGAGCATCAGCAATTTCCTCAACTGTATCGTAGCTGAAACATTTATCAATTATCTCAATCCTGAAATAAACAAAACAATAACATAAGTTGAGCTTGCCATATGTATTTACAGCAATTGCATGTACATGCAATGGCAACTTGCAAGAAACAAAATATGTGTGTAACTAACTAATGAATCATCACCATTTACTTAACAAGTGTTCTGCAAAATAACACATATGAAATGTGAATTAAGGATTTCCATTCATCTTTCTTCCTTTTCCTTGCCTTTGATCTGGTAGGGATCTTCAAAATGCCATCAATGTGACTTCACTTTAGTAACCATCTTAGTATCCTTCATCCAACCCACTTCAGTTTTTTACCTTTTCTTTGGCAACACTAAGCATAACCGTATTTGCATATAGCTTCCAAAAGGCATTTTGAGACATAAAACTTGAAGGCATCAATAAGCTGAACAATAACTAATCTATGTTTGCCTTCAGTCTCAACATATAAAATCATTCGAACAACAACCATAGATAGGTCATCCCTTGGTCCGGCAGCATGAATTGATGGCAGACAAGTAATAACAAATATTTTTCTGGCTGTTCATGACTACATAAGTTGTGTGCTCTTTTATTCAAAATCTTCTGGGTCTTATAGTAGCCTAATATAACCCAATACCCACCCTCTGTTAGGTTGGAGCTAAAAACAGTGGCCCCAATGTGATCCTCAGAACCACATAAATGAAACTAGAACTGAAAGCCACCAAAAATTACCTAGGCCTCTTGCCACAATATAATTTACTAACTCGGCAATAATATCAAGACACTTAACCAATAAGTTTTAATTCAAGAAAATCTGCCAAAATCTTGAATTTTTTTCAAAAGGAAAAACAAAAAATGAGTTATTGTAATTCCATTGATCAAATATTCATTTGATAGTGGAAAGTACACCCTATAATGCCTTAGTGTGAAAGGAAGGAGTAATATGGCAATCACGGAGGACACACATTAATAGAACAAAAGCGACAGTAAAAAATAAGGCAAGGCATTACTTTCTAAGGACACTTGTGTTACTTGGATAGACAAGGTCACCATATTGCGCAAGAGAATGCTCTATGACAGTAGGATCATCCGTGGTCAATTTAGTAAGGCGTTCTTCAATCCAAGGAAGTCTCTGGGCAGGAGATTACTCAATTCAATTCACATAAAAAATAAGAAGAAAATAAAGAAGAAATTTGAATAATGCTGTGGAACATACAGCATTTAATACATAGTGGGTAGCAAGGCCACAAGCAATCATTTCTACACCATTAAGCTTATCTCCTGTTAGCGCCAAGTATTCTCCTAAAACAAAGAACATAGACAGTTGGCAAATTAACTCAACAATTCATGCAAACACATTCCAGTAAAATCATATATATATAGCCCACTCCAACAAACTGTCAGACGAAAAAAAGAAAAGGACGGTACCTAAGTAGCCAGGGAGGTGAGAAAGGTAAAATGATGCCCCTGCATCAGGATGAAATCCCAATTGTGTCTCCGGTGTACCAAACACCTGAAGAGTTTTTCAGGTTAGTAACAATACACCTGAGCACACTTTCAGTAAGATGAACATATATGCAAAGTATGATCAAAATGCTCCTCAGAATACAACTTAGTTGGTTCCAGTTATGGATATCGATACCAATATGTGCTTTTAAATAGCTTCTATGGTGTATCCAAAGATGTTAAATTAGTTAGCAGAAGAACTTGGTCTCTCTGTA
The DNA here is from genome assembly GCA_025531925.1 of Erythroxylum plowmanianum. Taxonomy (NCBI): domain Eukaryota; kingdom Viridiplantae; phylum Streptophyta; class Magnoliopsida; order Malpighiales; family Erythroxylaceae; genus Erythroxylum; species Erythroxylum plowmanianum. The sequence continues at coordinate 31,896,557 of JANVCQ010000001.1, forward strand.
GCAATATCTCATGCGAGGCATCAATTACTCTCAAGAAGCAAGCCTTCGAAACTCACAACACCCAAGGGGAATAGACACTTCAAGTCAGCACATCTTAAAAATCAGCTTTATATGTTCCATTTCACGAGATCAGACTCCTGAACATGAAAAAATTGTGAAATATCTAATTGATACTGAAAACAACAACAGAAGGAAAATTCCATCGTGTCAAATCTACAGATAACAGGGCAGATTGTTGATAATCCACTGAAACTTGTTATCCCAGTGAAAGTAACATGGGTGCAACCTAATAATTTATGCAATTCATTGATTGAAGTCCCCAAATATTCCCTTAACCACACGTAAATAGTTGTTTTGGTAAACTATTTGGGAAAAGATAGCATACTCATCAGACTATAGCAATGATCACCTACAGTTTTATCAGTTGCCACACGAAACATTCCTGGGATTGCAATTCCAGCTCCACATCCCATTGTGATACCATCCAAGAATGCTACCTGCAAGAATTCCACCAAACCTTTTAATGTCAGGTCTTAAAGTAACAAGAACTTCATTCCATGAAATACCTTCCACAGAAATTATTAAAAGCAATAGCAACCATAACTCATGTTCAGTAATAATATAAGAAGAAAGATACCAAAATATATAATGTTGTTACTTAGGAAACTTGTAAAAAGTTGCTTTCTTACATGTGGCTTCAAATATGTTCCTTGTAGGTAGACAAATTTATAAAGTGTCTCGAAAAATGTCTTGCATTCTTCATCCTTCCCTGCACATGGTTATATCAGTTGAGAAGCATTTCAGCAGCAATATCACCAACAATGATCTCATAAACTATAAGAAACAGTTGCACAAAAGAGAAAAGCTATCTTAAAAGATATGCAGTTGACAGCAGATCTAACCAGCGAATAGACAGTTAAACTCTCATAAATTGGAGAAACAATAGGAACTTTTTGTCCAAAAGCAAGGTCAAAATTATGGTTAAAAGTTACAAAGTCCACTTCTTTCTCCAATTAAGAGAATTCGGGATTTTCACACTGATGCCATTACTGTAATAAGTGTTGGAACAAAATGAGCACTTCATTGCCCCAAATATTCATACACAACCCTTAATTCTTGTCATATGTTATATACTAACTAGGAAGTTCACACTAGGAAATCAGATAAATTAGATTATTTAGTACATGTAGGAAAAAAGTCAAACAAGAGTCTTTACCACAAAATAACTGAAACAACAAATGATTTTGATTAGCTTTGAAGAATTCCAAATAAAGGTAAAATAGAAACACTGCCAAGAAGTATGATCGGTTTCGTAGCTTCAGTTAGTATATAATCAGTTCTTCAAAAGAAAAAAAAGCTCGTTTCCTAACTTGCAGTGAGTACACAAACAATTCTTCGAAAGAAAACAAGCTCTAACTTGAAAGTTTACACACCTTCATTATGCAACGCAAAGAGATAAACAGCATCTGCTCCTGAACAAAATGCCCTGCCACTACCCTTCAGAAGAAACCAACAAAGTAGGTCAGACAACAGGAATATTCCCATTGAAACATCAACAGCACAATCGTATTGTGCCATAGTACATCTCCATATTTTCAGTTCCTTTTTTAAGGAAAGAACAACAGAAAACAGACATGATCTTAAGATTCAAAGCCCTTCAATCTCAAAATTTCAAACCGTATAAGAAAATCAATGAAACCAATCACAGAAAGCCACAGTTCTACCTTCATCAAGACAAGCCCAACATCTGGATTATCTTCCCACGATTCATAAAGTTTCTTCAGCTTAGCCACCTAAAGACAAAAGTTGGCAACTTTTTCCCCTCATAAGCATGAACAACGAACTACCAAAATTTTGCGCGGCAATGAAACATCAACGAGAAAGAAAGCAGACCAGGGGTGTGGTCAGAGCATTTAGATACGTGGGTCGGTCCAAAATGACAGTTCTTGATTTTGCTCCTCCTTCAACACAAACCTGAAGCAACACCGTCAAATATAAATTCCATTCACTGTTCTGCTTCTCAGCTCATACACAACAAAGGACACAAACCCTTCACAGATAAGACCTTCGTGAGCATAACAGAGTGAGAGTAGAGTGACAGAGGGAAGGAGAGAGAGAAGCTGACCTGGTTATGAACTTCGTCATTTACAGCAAAGCTTGGAAGAGCACAAAGTCCTCTCCTGTGAGGAAAGAACCCAACTCCGGCGTTCAAAAATTTCTTTCCATGCAGAATTACTCTCAACCTCCGCATCTCAATTTTAACCATGTAGACGCTTCGCTGCCGTCAAAGATGCTAACTTTGCCTTGAGCCTTCACTGTCACGGTCTCTCCGTTCTGCTCTGCATCGACCACTCAGCAGAAGCAAAAACAAGTCGACAAGTGATTTGGGCCTTTACGTAAGGGTTTTATGAATTATTAGTTAGGCCCAAGCCCAATGCACGTATTACATTACATATATTTTACCTTGGATAGATAAATAATTTATAAGTCATTTAATTTTGGATTGAGTTATTTAAAATTAATAAGTAAAATTAAAAAGTTAAACTCAAATTTAATTTTAATTATAGATATCTGACTTGAATGATAATGTAAATCCAATATATATATTAAGTCAATTTAAATGGAAAATTTTCAATTTTTATTTAAAACTTAAAATTATTAACATATTTAAAATTCAAATAATAAAACATTTTATCAATTTTATTGAGTTTAAATTTGAAAAAAACTTACCAAATTTATCCTAATTCAATCTATTATTACTATTTTAATTTAAATATTAAAATTTTTACTCTTTTTAAATTATAATCTCAAGATTAAAAAAGTTTAATCATAAAAAATTAATTTAATATTTAAGATAATATTAAGAATGATAAATTTGATTTGAATTTGTTAAAAATAATATTGTTTTTTAATATTTTAAATAAATTGTGAACAAAGTCAAATCATCTAGATGAGCTCAATATAGATGGAAAAAAAATTTAACCGAATCTAGTCGACGACTGAAGTCAATGTACTTAAATTAACTCAAATTTTGATTTAATTAGAGCTTGTTTTTTTTTTTTGAGGGAATTAGAGCTTGTTTTTAAATTTTGGGTTTCAATCTAAATTCAATTTTGAATTGTCCAATCTAATTCAATTTGAAGTCCGTGATTTTTGTATAAAACCCTATTATTTCAAATGAAGTAATGATGTTTTGAATTTTTAAAAATTAAAAAGTAAATTAATCAAACTCAATTAAACTTAGGACTTAATTTGGAGCTCATAATTTTTATATAAACTATATTATTTCAAATAAAAATATGATGTTTTGAATTTTTAAAAATTAAAAAGAAAATTAATCAAAGTTGACTGGGTCAATTTTAGTTCAGGTCCAGTTTGAACGGGTTCGATCCGGCCCATAGGTCGGATGGGCTGGACCGGATTGTCTATTTTATAAACTGGAGTGGAATAAAAGCAAAATGGGTACGTGGCAAAATGTTAATGGAGGAAGAGTAATGAACTTGTACAAATTGACGTCCGCGTCTCTTCTCTTCTCTCATTTTCATTATTATTTAATTATCATATTAATCTTTCTCTACACAGTACTATTTCAGATCTATCAATCGATTTCAATCCATCCATTTCTCTAACTCTTGTCGGAGCCATGGTGTCTCGCCGAAGATCTCCGCCTCCGTTCACGGCGATCTTTCCGCTACTCCTCCTTCTCCTCTACTCTGCGCACTCCTTTTACCTTCCCGGCGTCGCTCCCGAAGATTTCTACAAGGTCATTTTCCTTTTTTTTTCTTTGGATCTGCTTTTCATTTCGTTTGTCATTGCGTGTTTTTAGTTTGTTTTCTGTTTTTCCTGTGAGGAATATTGGAATAAATTAAGGGAATTGTGTTCTAAATCTCATCACTGGTAGGTTTTGTGTAAGGAGATTCTGAGATTTATTATTCCTGGTTTTTTTAGTGAAATGATCGAGACTGAACCGCTCAGTGTGAAAACTCGTGGGGTACTTTTGGGATTTGTCCTTTTCACTTAGGGATTTATGAACTATTTCTATTGCTTTAGATCCAACAGTTTTGTGGCGATTAGCTGGTGTTTCTTTTGCGAATCGTTTACTTGATTTTGACCACGATTTGATAGATCCAAAGATGTGAAATTTCTTATGGAAGATGTTGACGTACAGTCATCATCTTCTTAGTTTCTCTCTGTGTCTTATAATATACGTGTAGGGAAAAAGTTTTGTTTTATTTCACGGTGGGCTGGTTGAGGAATCCCGTGAACATTGGAATGACCTTTCGCAACACTAAGATTATTTAAGAGCATGTTTACACGTACAAAGATCTCCTCTTTTCAAGTTGTTAGGTTGGGGGAGGCCACACAAATAAATTTCTTGCCCATAATTTCCTTTTTGTTGTCTTAGTGTCTCCTTGCCATATCATCTTTAGTGGCCGTAGTTATGTCATCGTATGAATTCCAAGTATCCAGCATGCCATTTTGAATTTTGGGCAATAATGACTTTGAGGTACTCGTAACTTGATTGCTTATTCATTCAAGTACCTTGGTTACAGGGTGATGAGCTGAAGGTCAAAGTCAATAAATTAACATCTATAAAGACACAACTCCCCTACTCATATTATTCTCTTCCTTATTGTCGACCTGGGAAGATTGTTGACAGTACAGAGAATCTTGGGGAAGTGCTTCGTGGTGACCGTATTGAAAACTCCCCTTATGTGGTCAGTTTCAATTGGCTGTTTGAATGCACGTCCCTTTTTATGTATTTTATCATGATTAACTATCTCCCTTGTATGTTTTTTCAGTTTAATATGCGGGAACCAAAGATGTGCAATATTGTCTGCAAGCTCCCACTTGATGCAAAAACTGCAAAGGAGTTCAAAGAGAAGATCGACGATGAATATCGTGTCAACATGTATGAAGCACTTCATTCAGGATCATTAGTTTGTTCATGTTATTATACTGAATATTATGTATATTAATTGTTTTCCTTTTTTATGTGTAACAGGATCCTTGATAACCTTCCTCTTGTTTATCCCATACAGAGGTTGGATCAGGAGGGTCCAACTGTCTATCAGCTTGGTTATCATGTTGGGCTTAAAGGGCAGTACAGTGGGGTATATATATTGTTATATTGCTCCATGTTTGTATTTTTCTTTTGAGCTTTTACTTATTTTATCTGATAATGTGCAGACCAAGGAGGAAAAATATTTCATCCACAATCATTTATCATTCACAGTCAAATATCATAGGGATTCACAAACTGAATCTGCGAGAATAGTTGGATTTGAAGTTAAACCATTTAGGTCAGCTATGTCAAGCTTTTATATAAATTGTTCCCCAAACTTATTTCATCCTTTGGAGCTTTACGTTACCAATTGAAGTATTTGATCAATGTAGTGTTAAACATGAGTATGAAGGCAAGTGGAATGATGAGAAGACCCGTTTAACAACTTGTGACCCTCATGCAAAACACACAGTTGTTAATTCCAACACTCCTCAAGAAGTTGAAGAGAAGAATGAAGTCATTTTCACATATGATGTTGACTTCCAGGTGAGTTGTTGCTCATCGTTCGAGTTCATATGCTCTTAAACATTTCTTTGGATCATTCTTATACCTCGTTTCTCTGTGTTCCTTTGGTTCATTATCACCAGGTATTCATTTTTTGGTATTTCAAAATTAAAAAAATGTGTGACTGAAAAGCAGTTTTACATATTTCTTGTTATTCTCATCAATGTCTAACTTTGCTTTTCCAACTTTCAGGAGAGTGATGTGAAGTGGGCGTCTAGATGGGATGCCTATCTTTTGATGACTGATGACCAAATTCATTGGTTCTCAATTGTTAATTCGTTGATGATTGTTCTCTTCCTCTCTGGCATGGTGGCAATGATAATGCTACGAACCCTTTACCGTGATATATCCAAGTACAATGAACTTGAGACCCAGGAGGAAGCTCAAGAAGAGACAGGATGGAAGCTTGTACATGGTGATGTTTTCAGGCCCCCGTTGAATTCAGATTTGTTGTGTGTCTATGCTGGAACAGGAGTTCAGTTCCTTGGGATGATCCTTGTTACCATGATCTTTGCTGTTCTTGGATTCCTTTCACCATCAAACCGAGGTGGTCTTATGACTGCTATGCTCTTGGTATGGGTTTTCATGGGACTTTTGGCTGGTTATTCCTCTGCTCGCCTGTATAAAATGTTTAAAGGTACAGAATGGAAGAAAATTGCTCTCAGAACTGCCCTTATGTTCCCTGGGATTGTTTCTGCCATCTTTTTCGTGCTAAATGCTCTTATATGGGGCCAGAAGTCATCCGGAGCTGTTCCTTTTGGGACAATGTTTGCCTTGGTGTTCTTGTGGTTTGGAATTTCAGTTCCACTTGTTTTCTGCGGGGGCTACATTGGCTTCAGGAAGCCAGCAATTGAGGATCCAGTGAAGACGAACAAAATTCCCAGGCAGATTCCAGAGCAACCTTGGTATATGAACCCCGCCTTCTCGATTTTAATTGGAGGCATACTTCCATTCGGAGCTGTCTTCATTGAGCTCTTCTTCATCCTCACATCAATCTGGCTAAATCAGTTCTACTACATCTTTGGTTTCCTCTTCCTTGTGTTCATAATCCTGCTTATCACATGCGCCGAAATTACCGTAGTGCTCTGTTACTTTCAGTTGTGCAGTGAGGACTACCAGTGGTGGTGGAGAGCATATCTCACATCAGGCTCTTCCGCCCTATACCTCTTCCTGTACGCAACCTTCTACTTCTTCACAAAGCTTGAAATAACCAAGACAGTTTCGGCAATCTTGTACTTTGGATACATGTTTATCGCGTCGTACGCATTTTTCGTGCTAACGGGTACCATTGGTTTCTATGCTTGCTTATGGTTTACAAGGCTCATCTATTCATCGGTGAAGATTGATTAAGTCACGGCACGGTTCTTCTTCCCTACAGCTGCAGCAGGGTAAGCTTCAAGTGGTAGATAATTATGTTCAGATGTAAGCTTTTTTGCACATTTTTGATGAATTAAGGACGAAGGTCAGGTCATGAGTCTAATGCTATTTTTACTGGAAATCACTGTCTGCAATTTGTAGATTGTTAGAGAAGTTGTTATATTATGCATATGCTTTTTTTTATATTTTGTATGAACTTTCCGCTACGCCCGTTTCTATATTTTTCAACAGCAATGTTTTGCAAGACACTGGAAGAGATGCCTTATCGGGTTGGCAACAAGTCGGTTCGGGCCCATTTGAGCCCAAGTTTGACCCAAAAATCTGCCATTAGACTCAAATTTAGGGATATTTTATTTTAAAAAAATTAAAAATGACGATATTTTATTTAAAATAACCTTATTTTATTTAAACATTTTGGGCTTTATGACTTAGGCTGGGCTGTGCTAGATGTTATAATTTTAAGTTCGGCTTGAAGTCCGAAATATATTTTAGCAGTATGAGTTCGGCTTGAAGTGTGATAAACTCTGAATTGGCTTGGGGTGATTTCTTGAAGAGTGGCAACATCCCTGCCTGTGTTTGTTGGTGGACTACGCTGCGTTTGGTTACTGTCTT
>JANVCQ010000001.1:31904214-31927651 GCA_025531925.1 Erythroxylum plowmanianum
CCTCTATAATTAGAGGCCAGTAACATGCTCAGTCAATGAATGCAGTGCAATCCTATCAGTCTGTCCCAATTACTAAATTACCCTTGCTGACAGTAACGGGATGTTACACCACGGGTAAAAATTTGTTCCCCATACCCGCCCTCGTTCGGGTAATTTTATCGGGTACCCATCGAGTTCGGGTACAATTGCCATCCCTATGGACTATGTCATATGACTTAGTAATGAGAGGAAAGAGAGGTTACTTTGTTGAATGTCTCTAAGGTTTTTCTATTCTAAATTATAATCTTTATATTGTTGAAGCTATCGTATTCAAAGAAGCCTTATATTGGTTGATAAAATCTGGCTTCAAGTCAGTTGAGGTAGAAATAGATTGTCTTCGGTTGGTGCAGAGGTTCCATAGATCAAAAACTGGTATCAATAAGTTGGAAGTGATATTGGAAGAATGCAAATTAACGGTATGTATTTGTCAATCTTTTACGCTTAAATAAATTTCAAGACATGTAAATATGGTAGCTCACTTGTTATCTAAATCAGCTAGATATCCCAATAGACTTAGTTGGGACATATCACCTATTTTTTTGCTAGACACTCTAACTTGTGATGCTGTTTTATCTCAATAAGTAAATACTTTTTCTTCAAAAAAAACAAATAGGATTTTATATCTTTAATACTTAAATTAATTAAAAATTAGGAATTTGAAGTTAATTTTTTTTAATATTTTGACAATTACATAAATACTGTTGGCCTTGAAATAAACAACAATTTTGTATTATTCGATTATAATTTGAAAAGGTTGGTTTCAAATTTTTTAAATAATTAAATAAACTGACAAAATTATAATAAAACTCAAACATTCATACTTATCGTCTAATTCAAACAAAAAGAATTCACAATATGAGTGATTATTTATTTTTGTTTGCTAAAAATAAATCCTGTTGGCTTTGCCTTGAAATAAACAGGAAATTTTATATTATACAAGTATAATTTGAAAAGGTTGTTTTAGAATTTCTAAACAATTCAAATAAAATTATTTGATAATTATAGTAAAAATAAAAAATTCAAAACTAATCACCAACAAAAAATTCCAACTTTTTTATTTGAAACAATATTTATTTAAGATTTAATCTCATGTTTTTATGCCATTTTTTAAACTAATATTAAAATTCACCATACGAGTGATTATTCCTTTTGACCATTAGAAAACCATAATTACAACAAAAAAATATAATCAAGATGTGAGTTGATTTGAAATTGTAGAAAAAGTGTTTTAAATGGGTTAATTATAAAAATTTTTCAAACTTTACTTAATTTTATAATTATAGTTTGAATTTCAAAAAGTGAAAATAAAATTTTCAATTTTTCAATTATAAACTAAACTTTAGGAAATAACAATAAAATGCATCAGATGCTAATGTCTCCATTATGATCGCTAATTTAAATCAGATTATGTAGCCCCCAACAACTTCACATTTTGATTTTAGTTTTCCCTTCTTTTTAATTTGTTTATTTGACACCCTTGTCTTTTGATTTTTAGATTACGCAGTCCTAATGCCTTCACTTTGAGGGTATCGAGAAAATGAACTAAAAACAAAGAATTTGCTGGTGCAGTGCGCTACAATTTGAGAGTAATTTGGAGTGTCAGAAGAATAAATAAAAAACAAATAGCTAATAGTATCGAGAGAACAAACAAATAACGAAAGATTCAGGTTACATAGATTTTATTTTTAACGTTTCTTTAATTTTTATTTATTATATTAATTTTAGCTGACATGTATTAATAATTAGGATTTCTAACATTAGCATTGAAAAAATTAATAATTTTAGTATTTTATTGTACTTTTTTAAAATTAAGTTATAATTACAAAATTGAAGATAGGCTTCTTTTCATTAACCCAAACGTAAATATTAAATACAGATTTTTTTTTAAAAAAAGGCCAAGTCCTTTTCATTAAAAGAAGTATTTAAGCACATAAAATAAATATCCAAATGGAGGATATCACCGCAGATAGTTATTGCATAATCTGGAGACCACAGTGTCTCTTCTCCCATTTCTACCGATAACTCCATAGCCCACCGGGATCAGGCGATCTCAATTAGTACGCTTTGTATACTCTTAATCCCAATTTCTGTTCTTTGAAACAATTTGACATGCATCTATATTGCAACCAATCCATCTCTAGTTTCTTGGGACCATTTCGTTTATCATGGCTGTATTAGTACTATGCTCTTCCATTATGTGCTGTAATTATGTATATTATAACACCGCTTTCGTTGAACGTAATGGGGTTTTCACCTCAAGCCATAGTAAAGGATCTTTTAGAGGTGCAAAGGCTGACACTTTGAAGTTCATACGATGTGGGTCTGTGGAAAATGGGAAGAAATGCATGAAAAGGCATGCCAATATATCACGGGTTGCAACAAGATGTGAGAGGGAGTTGGTGGTGGTGAAAGGTAAGTTGAATAATGGGCTATCTTCTGACGAAGTTATGGGGGTTCTTGTCTCAATTTCAGACCCAAGTGAGTGTCTTTTGTACTTCAACTCAGTTGCCGAGTTGCCGAGTGTTGTTCATACGACCGAAACGTGTAATCACATGCTTGATGTCTTGAGTGTTCATAGGAGGCTAGAGGATATGGCTCTTGTGTTTGATTTTATGCAAAAAAGGATAGTAAGGAGGAGCTTGGAGACTTATTTGGCCATATTTAAGTGTCTTGGTATTAGAGGGGGGCTTAGACAAGCACCATATGCGCTTAAAAGGATGAGAGAAGCAGGATTCAAACTGAACACGTATTCATACAATGGTCTCATCTATTTGCTACTTCAGACAGGTTCTTGTAGTGAGGCTTTGAAGGTATACCGAAGAATGATTTCAGAAGGTCATAAGCCTAGTCTAAAGACTTATTCCGCCCTTATGGTAGCTTTAGGAAGGAGAAGGAAAACGGAAGCTGTGATGGATTTGTTAAACGAGATGGAGAATTTAGGACTTAGACCTAATGTGTATACGTATACCATATGCATTAGAGTGCTTGGGAGAGCTGGAAAAATTGATGAGGCATACAAAATGTTGAAGACAATGGATGATGAGGGATGTGGGCCTGATGTTATTACTTATACAGTGCTCATTGATGCTCTTTGTACAGCTGGAAATCTTGACCAGGCTGTGGAATTATTTGTGAAGATGAAAGCTAGCAAGCACAGACCTGACAGAGTGACTTACATTACCTTGATGGACAAATTCAGTGATCATGGGAACTTGGATATGGTCAGACGATTTTGGATGGAAATGGAAAGTGATGGTTATGTTTCTGATGTGGTGTCGTACACAATACTTGTTAATGCCTTGTGTGGTGCTGGAAAATTTGATGAATCATTCAATCTGTTGGATATAATGCGGGACAAAAGGATTTTGCCAAATCTTTACACTTACAACACATTGATTTGTTGGCTTTTGAAGATGGATAAATTGAATGAGGCTTTAGGTCTTTTCAACAAAATGGAAGCTCTGGGTGTTGAACCTACTGCTTTCACACATATCCTTTTCATTGACTACTATGGAAAATCTGGTGACTATGGAAAAGCTATTGCGACCTTTGAGAAGATGAAAACTAAAGGAATAGTTCCAGATATTGTTGCTTGCAATGCATCTTTGTACAGTGTTGCTGAAAAAGGTCACATTGGAGAAGCTAAAGCTATTTTTAATTGGCTTAAGAGTAGTGGGCTTGTTCCCGATTCAGTGACCTATAACATGATGATTAAGTGCTATAGCAAGGTGGGGCAAGTTGATGAAGCCATAAAGTTACTATCTGAGATGTCCAAGAACAGATGTGAACCAGACGTAATTGTGATTAATTCATTGATTGATACACTTTTCAAAGCTGGTCGAGCAGATGAAGCACGGAACATGTTCTCGAGGATGGAAGACATGAAACTTTCTCCTACGGTTGTTACCTACAACACATTACTAGCTGGATTAGGGAGAGAGGGTCAAGTCCAACAGGCAATTAATCTATTCAAGAGTATGACTGGGCATGGTTGTCGCCCAAATGTTGTAACTTTTAACACACTCCTAGATTGTCTTTGCAAGAATGATGAGGTTGATGTTGCTTTGAGAATGCTTTACAACATGACGCTGGTGGATATTACTCCTGATGTTCTCACATTCAATACTATCATTCATGGATTTATAAAAGAACATCGAGTTCATGATGCAATATGGATCTTCCATCAAATGAGGAAATTCCTCAACCCTGATTATGTAACTTTCTGCACCCTCCTTCCTGGTGTTGTGAAGAATGGACATATAGAGGATGCCTTAAAGATTGCAAAGGGCTTCATTCACAAGGCTGAGTCTGGAATAGATGGGTCATTTTGGAAAGAATTAATGGAAGGAATTTTGACTGAATCTGGAACAGAAAATGCTATTTTATTTTGTGAAAGGGTGGTATACCATCGAATTTGCTGTGATGACTCCATATTGATGCCAATCATTAAGGTTTTATGTAAGCAGAAAAACATCCTTGTTGCTCAAAGTGTATTTACAAGGTTTACCAAGGAACTGGGCATTAAACCAACACTTGAAACATACAACTTTTTAATTGATGGTCTTCTGGATAGCTGTAAATCTGAAATGGCTTGGAGTCTCTTCCAGGAGATGAAGAGTTCTGGTTGCTCTCCAAATGTTTTCACCTATAATGTATTACTTGATTCTCATGGGAAATCTGGAAAAATAAACGAGCTTTTTGAGCTGTATGAGGAAATGCTTAGCAAGGGATGCAAGCCCAACACTATAACTCATAATATTATTGTCTCCAACCTTGTGAAGTCTAATGCTTTGGACAAGGCTATTGACTTGTTCTACAGTCTTGTAAGTGGTGATTTCACTCCAACTCCTTGCACCTATGGCCCCATAATTGATGGACTTCTTAAAGCAGGCAGACTTGAGGAGGCGAAACAGTTATTCGAGGATATGTTTGACTATGGATGTAAGCCTAACAGTGCCATTTATAACATTATGATAAATGGATTTGGGAAAACTGGTGATGTGGATGCTGCTTCTGACTTATTCAAACAGATGGTTAGAGAAGGCTTAAGACCAGACTTGAAAACATACACTATTCTTGTCGATTGCTTGTGTACGGCTGGGAGAGTGGATGATGCCCTTCACTACTTTGAGGAATTAAAGCAGTCTGGCCTTGATCCAGATTTGGTTGCTTATAACCGTATGATTAACGGGCTTGGAAGATCACGGAGGGTAGAAAATGCTCTCTCTCTCTTCAATGAAATGCAAAGTAAGGGTATTAAACCAGATCTCTATACCTATAATTCCTTAATACTGAGTCTTGGGGTTGTTGGAATGATAGAGCAAGCATCGAAGATTTATGAAGAGTTACAACATGTAGGTCTTGAACCTAATGTGTTTACCTACAATGCTCTTATCCGTGTATACAGCATGTCAGGCAATCCTGATCTTGCATATACTGTCTACAAGAAGATGATGGCTGACGGATGCAGCCCCAACAGAGGAACCATTTTGCAGCTTCCAAATTAATCCGTTTACTTCAGAAGTATGCAGCTGGTTATTGTTTGAACTTGTTTACTGATCTTCTGCTCAAGGGTTCTTAGGTATGCCCTTTAATTTTGTTCCCACAGATTTACTTTGAAGATGGCTTTCACGCTAAGTTTACATTCAAAATTTTCAGGATCTGCGTTTTCCCTTGGCATATCTGTTAAAAAGTTCATTGAAGAAACTCTTGATCCTGATTAATTATGATGTGTATCCTGATTCTGAAAATGCTGCAACGATCTCATGTATATATCTGCAGATGTCTGATTTGCTTGGCTGTTCAGAATCCATCATCTCCGGAAGCTGTATTTTCCTCCTAATACCGCAGGCAGTTTTGTTCAAGGGATCCTATCTTTTCTGCGATTAGGATGTGCATCGAAGGAGTCTAATAAGAAGGATCATATGTATATATCTGCAAATGCTGGTTTCAGTTGGCACATAAATTTGTCAATCTGTGAACTAACAATGTACATTCCATTTCCATTTCCATATATTCATGGCATTCGCAATTTGTCGGGTTCCTCCACTGAAGACCTATAAGCTAATCTAGCAATCCATCATGAGGCTGCCAGGCTTCACAGTAGTTAACCACGTTCAAGACAACCAAACCTGCTAATATGATTTCCAAGCATAAATGGGTGAGGGGAAAAAAAATAAAAGACGAGTTGTTTTATCTTCTTGTTTTCTTCACCTGACTGCTTATCGACTTCTACTATAGAATAGGCGTGTGATCTCAACAATTCAATTAAATTTAACTGTTACCCGATTCAATGAAATACCTAATTTGTAATTGCATTGCGTAAAGGACGCTCTCGTTTTAATTATATTAGGTATTTCGGCTTACCTGGACTAAGGTCATATGACTCCATCCCATTACATCCTAGAGTAGAACTTTAAGATCTTTTAAGTTCTTACATAATTTGTACGTTTCTGCGTATGAAGAGTTTTCACATACTTGATTATTTAACTGATGATTGATTACCGACTTTGCTCAGCATCAAGTTTCTATTAACGCCCAGGTTTCTTAATAGCTTCAATTTCTACACTGCCACTAGAAGCGAGACATCTATAATTGATCCGATCAAGAACTTTTGCTCAGGGAGCTAAAGGATCGTCAACAGAAACATTTTATATTTTTCCTCCTTTAACATGACTTGAATTCAAGACTTCTTAAAAGAGAGATCCTGTCTTTGTTTGGATCCTTATTTGCACAAAGAAAAGGAAAGGAAATATTGAGGGAAAAAGAGGAGAAAAGAATGGAAAAGAAATGAGATTTCCTTTCCCTTGCTTGTTTTCTTAATTTATCAAAAGAGGAAATTGAGGGGAAAAGAGGAGAAAACAATAATAATTTACTTATATTAGGCTTATCTTATCTTCAATTTCTCTTCCTTTTCTACCAATTTAGTAAGAAATACATTTGGTCCAAATTTTTCTCCTATTCTTCTCCATTCTTTCATTTTTTCTTTGTTTATTTTATCCAATAAAGGGAAACTAAGAAAAATTCAATTCCCTTCCTTTCTATTTTCTTGTTTTCTTGCTAAATAAGAAGTTGAAATCATTTAGGTCACTCGCGTTTGTTGGGTCAAAGAGAGGACTTTCTTGCGGCTAGTGCCTATAGCCATTTATCTCTCTGCCTTTTCTTCTACAGCTCCTCTCCTCGCTCTTATCTGCTCATCCTCCAACACCTACAAAAGATATTTCCAAAGCCCTCTCTTTCAGATTTCGTCTCTCACCATGATCCCTCCTCTCTCTAAATCTTTCTCCTATCGTCTCTCTAAAATGGCCCCAGTTGGACCAAATCTCGTGTTTTGGTTACCAAAACAAAAAATTGTAAAAAGAAAGAAATTTCGTACATGGATTGATAGCTAGATATGGCATCAATTTGCCTCCAACCGTCCATGACTCTTCTATCCCATTTAACATGCCAGAATTGCCCTTCTGTCAAACCCTGTCTCTGCTACTCTTCCTCTAAACTCTCTTGTCTCTCCTTCACGGGCTTTTTCGGGTTCTCCCCTTACATGGAGAGACGGAGTTCCACAGAAAGAAACTTTCTTTCCTTTTCGTACTCTTATTATATGCCTCTCTTGGGATTCTGGGTACCTACCTTCCTAGTGTAGTTCAATTGGGTATTGTTTGTTTCCTCCATTTAGCATACCCATTTTGATCTCTGTGTTTGCTTTCTCTTTGTGTTTCCCTGTTCGTATTACAAAAGATTCAATTTTGCATCGAGGGTTCTATTCGTTTTTTACTAATTTAGGTGTTCTATGTACTTTCTTTTGTATTTCTAGATGATATATTTCTAGGGCACCGTTGCTTTTTGCTTAATCGGTGAGAATTTGCTTGGGAGATACCATGTCTAAGAGTACCAAGAAAAGGCTTGTTCGTGATAGCCCTCAATCGGAAAACGGAGACTCGGACTCCATGCTTAAATTTGAACATGAAAGCCTAGTTCAACATTACTTGACGTTGCAAAAGGTTAGTCCTTTTGGTTTTCTGTTAGTTCTGTTTTGTGTTATTAGAATTTCTTAACTACAAAATCCCATTTGAAAGTTCAGATTTTGTAAGCGATTTTGGCATGTTTAGTTCAAGAACAGAATCTTAAGAGAAGGAATTGCATTGTAGTTGTGTAACATTATTTGAGGAGAATTTCTATTTGAAGAACATTTTCGTTACATTGTCGGTGTTTGCCTTCAACTAATTGACGTTTGAACTTTTATGCCCCTTACGTACATCTTCAATTTGGGGATGGCTTCAGTTTTACCTTTTGGTTTCTTTAGGAATTTGTTGCAAAGAAGAAAAAGTTGCAGATAGTAAAGCAGAAGAGAGATACTCTTTTGGATGATATCCGGTATGTTATTACTTCTCTCATTGCTCTTATGATTCATGGCTCCTCATTTGCTAGATAGGAAGGTAATCAGCACCTGAATTGATAATGTTCAACCCTAATGTTTAGATTCCTTAGACGGAGACAGAGATATTTGATGGAGATGCAAACTAATGAGGGTCAAAAAGAGAGAGGTCTTGTTCCACCACAAGATTTGTCTATGCATTGTGAGGTTGTTGAAGAACCTTTGAAGGTGGAAGATCAGCCCAAGAGTTGTTTAACTAAAGGCAAGAGTCTTGAGAAGAAGAAAATTTCTTGGCGGGATCAACTGGGTTTGAAGGTTCAGGAGTCCTGTTTATTGTCAGCCAAGGAAACGTCTTGATCTTTGTGTAGGAATAATTCATTAACTATTGATTAGCATTACATACAGAATAACATCAATTTATCTTCATTTTACATGTAAATTGTAAAGAGGAGTTTTTGATGCTTTTGCCCACAGTAGAATATCCATTTGTCAGATTGAATCCTTTGTCAATGTTTTTCAGATGTTGCTGTGATGGTAACTGTTTGAAAACAATTAAAGATGACAAATTGATTACAGGAACATCTTCCTCTTTCTTATACTTAATATGATTTCTTGTTTACATACTTGTGTTGCCGTATAGTTTGGGGCGTAGCCTGATACTGCAACTGAAGAAAGCTAGAAGTACAATATCAGTTATTTCGCAAAGATGATACAGAGAGGGATTGAATCTATAGCAGTACTCCCTTGAGCATTTAGGGAAGATTATTTCTCAATGCGGTATTGGCACATTCAGTTGCAGAGAAACAAATGTGACAAATGAAACATAGAGGATATCGGGTTGATAGAACTGTCATTTGAATAAGGATCTCCAAACTGGACAAAACACAGCTAAGATGGTTGTCGTATGGAACATCTTCCTGGTCTATTGTCTCTAACTGTGTTCTCCCTTTAGATCCCAGCTCTTCTGCAACAACAAAGTCATTCCATTGTTTGGCAGCTCCTGTTCCTTCTGCACAGAGATCTTTCTAAATTGCTCTTCATCCTTCTTCTAAACTGATCCTGATGGTATTAAGTTCTGGTTTTCTCAATGTGATTGAATGGGATTGCTTTATATTATGTTGGAATGCTGTATATTAAATTGACTAGATTGGGGTAGGATAGTAACTGAGGCAAGAAAAGCAGTGTTCATAGTTCCTCACAATTTACCGTTTATAATCAGCCTCGTGCTTTTGCTTGGCTCTCCAGCCAAAAACTTGTAAAACTTTCCATTTACCTCAATTATGCTCCATCCAGGAGTTTTAACAATCCCTACGTCTTCCATGGCGTGTCTCCATCTTTCAGCTTCGTCCAACTGTCCACATGACGCATACAAATTAGCAAACATCATCAACTCGCCGTCGCTAAGGTAGGGAGCTCTGGACAAAGCAAGTTGTATCACTCTTGCACCAACTTCCAGGTCCTGATTATTTACACAGGCACTAAGCAGAGCACCCAAAATGGATGCTCCAAGCTCAAATGGCATGGCTTCCACTAATTGGTAAGCTTGGTCCAGGCGCCTGGCCCTACCTAAAAGATCAACCATGCATCCATAGTGCTCTAACTTGGGAGATATCCCAAACTCCATTTTCATGCAATCAAATAACTGGCAACCCTCTTCAACGAGACCTGAATGGCAACAGGCGCTGAGTAGGCATATAAAAGTAATGTCATCAGGTTTTACACCATTTAGTCTCATCTCGCTGAAGAGTTTGAGAGCTGCATAGCCATGGCCATTAAGTGCCAGTCCAGAGATTAAGGCATTCCAACAGTAAATATCCTTTACTTGAGACTTGTAAAACGCCAACAAACATTGTTCTATGCTTCCACATTTGGCATACATATCAATCAAAGCTGTAGTTACATGGGGACTCGATGCAAGTCCATTATCAATGGCGTAGATGTGTACTTCTTCGCCTTTTTCCAGTGATCCCAAATGGGCAGAGGCAGATAAGACACCAGTTACTGTAACAAAATCAGATGCACAACCTTGAGCTATCATTTGGCCAAACAAATCAAGAGCCTCTTCGTAGAGTTGGTTCTGTAAACATCCTGTAATCATTGCGTTCCAAGTGATGACATTTTTAATGGGCGTTTCCCTGAAAAATTCACCAGCTGTTTCCATATCCCCGACTCGGGCATATGCTGTTATAATCGAGTTCCAAGAAACAGAATCTCTCAGAGTCATTCCGTCAAATACTCTCCTAGCAGAAACTATCATCCCTTTGCTCGAATACCCAGAAATCATAATATTGAACGAAGTAAAATCCTTCAGAGGCATCGAATTAAACAGATTCAACGCCTCCTCCATCATCCCATTAGAAGCAAAGGCATCCAACATGGAGTTCCAAGCAACGACGTCTTTTTTAGGCATTGTATCAAACACTTTACGCGCATCGGCGACACGGTTAAACGTACTGTACATGTTCATCAAAGCAGTCTGTACAAAAGCGTGGGTGGCAAAACCAGTTTTCAAGGTGTGGGCATGGAGGGCAAACCCAACACAAGAGGTGGAACACTTCCCAGCTGCTTTGAGCAGAAGTGGGTACGTGTAGTTGTCAGCAACAATACCCAGGAGCTGCATATTGAGGTAAGTAAGTATAGCTCCTTCTGGGTCTCCCACGTGAATTCGCTTCTTGATACTCTCATTCCACTTCCTCTGCACAGGCGTTGGCGAGAAGCTGTTGCAGGCTAAGAGATACATTTCTTAAGGTCTCAAGATAGTGACTTTCACACCTTTCAGTTTAGTCCTGGAATGGTTCTGCCTAGATTTGGATACTGGCTTTACTTTTTATCCTCACTTTTCTTTACAATTACATAGAAAGTTTTTAGTTTTCAGCCAGAGTCTCCCTTATCCTGCATCCCCTGTTATTACTATTATTTACCTTTTGGAAGAGATTGGTTCACCAAGAGAGAGAATAAAAAACAGAACATAATATGGCCAATGAATTTCTGGAGAATTACATCTCTTAGTCTTTTTGACAGAAGCATACAAGGAAATTTTTTTCCTTCAACCAAATTTGAATCAGATGAGCAATAAGCTATGGATATGGACCTTCAGCGAAGACAGGCAAGGAAATATCATTTCCATAGCCTACATTTTCGTCAGCTCATTAAGTTTCTGCTTCTAGACGTGTCAAAATTCAATGTGTGTGTTTTAAAGACGAGATGGTTCTGCACCGTACAAGAACGTTGAACTTTCTGCCTACAAATTTGAGCAATTTCTTAAATCCGGATAGTCTTGTTGAAGTTTTACTTTCCATGCATGTTGCTTACCAGAGAGACCAATTCAACGTTTTCGATCACTTGAGTTTCAGTTCCCTCTTTTGTGCCAGAGATTTCAGTTGGTAGTATAGTAGCATTCTGATCAGCATTTGGAACCAAATATAGCAGACAAAGTGGACTGAGTCTCAATAAGTTTCTGATCAGGATGGCCAGCCAGAGGTTATCAAATGTTGTCCGAGTAACATGTAATACATGAAGTAGGAGCCCTCCAACCCATGAAGCTGTGAAGCGTCCAAAGTTATCAATCGACATGAGCAGAGCAAAGAAAGTTCCTTCAATTCCAGGGGGACAAAGCTTGGAACTGAGGACAAGAAGAGGCATCCATTTCAGCCTTCCAATTACATGAGAGAAACTCGCATCAAACACAGCAAAAAAATAATCTGGTATTCCGAGTTTCAAGTTTAATCGTGTCACCATCATCAAATCGAGCATCCCAGTCAAACCAAAGAGCAATTGAGTCCAAAATAGCAAATCTCTGAAGGGACGATCTTTAAGAATATTTTGATAAAGTAATGCCCCCAAGAAGGAACCGGCTGCAGCAAACGACGAAATGAAACCAATGGTATCCTGCTCAAAGCAGGCACAGGTAATGTTGCTAATATAGTTGTTATAAGCATTGGTCTAAGCTAACATAATGCATGCATAAATTTTAGTTGAAATCATTTGTGAATCAAGAGAAAAAAAGTGGAATCAAGTGGTTCCTGGAGATTAGATATTTTGATAATATCATTCGTCATTGTCCAGAGACTGGAAAAAACAAGTACAGAATCATATACCTGGGAGAAGGATGGGCCCTCCTTTGAATCTGTATACCAGTAGAACAACCCTTCATGAATGTTCAAACTCAAAGCGAGGGATAAGTACATATACAAACATGGTCTCCACACTTCTGGGAACTTCAATGTATTCCACATAGACTTGCCAGCTTCAAAGATATTATTCTGGTGTACCTGAGCAACCCATGATATTACAATCTGAAAGCGGAAATATCGAGTAAAAGAAAGAAGTGCGGAAAGAAATACCTCTCTATAAGCAGGATTTTGGTTGTTGGATTCATTGAGTATTATTCCTACCAGAAATACAAGTCCAGCTGGAATTGTCAGCAAGCCTAGGACCCCCTACCACAGAAGACAAATAAGTCTACCAACACATTCTTAAATGGAGGAATGTAAATTATTAAATCGTAACAGAGTCATGAATATGACAATTAAGTCAAGAAGCAGCCAACCTTGGGGCCAAGTAGGCGAACAAAAACACCACTCATGAAGTATCCCAGTAAAGCAACTATCGATGAACTGAAAGCACACAAGCTTTGCATGTCAGATGCAAGTCTAGGATGAATATTACTGTTCTCTGCCACACAAGCATCTATCGTCACGTCTGCCATTGCTACATACATACTTTCAGTCGTCAATAAAACTACAGCAAACAGAATATGGAGCTTCTCATTCAAAGATAACAGGAGTGTGGAGACCACACCGAGGACGCCTGAAATAGACATGAGGAACAAAAGATAGAAAAGAAAATATTATTTTACGTTTGATAATGCAAAATAGTGAATAATATGTTGCTTTTACATAATCATGCAATTCGATTTCATCATGCATTACACAATGACTCTCAGTGAAAGATATTCATGTCAAGCATTCTCCAGATGAGATATGGACTTGAAAAGAAGGAATCTATATGATGAACCTTTTTCACTACATTGAGTTTGGATGGCATCTTATTCCAGTGCATACAGTTGAAACAGTGAGAAAGAATCACACATAATGCTTGAGTTATGCAAATGACAACGACTAGGTAGAAGTTGCATATGAAAGAATGTTCACATTGTACAAAACTTCTGACATTTCAAACTCCATTTTTAGACCACTAGCAATTTATACAAAAAGTTTTAAATACAGGGTCTTTATATTTTAGCTACAGAATAAATGAAAAGTTCTCAGATTCTTATGCTAGCAGGCTCCTACACAAAGCAATGGCAAATCGTCGTCAGACAAATAGATTGTAGTTCCACAAAGACATTTGGAGAGAGATTAATTTCCCCAAACTTAGCAACAAATGACAATCTTACTCCACCAGGTAGATATATTTTCTGTAATGCAATGTACAAGCCTGCATTGAGATCTGGAATTCTTGAAACACTTACATACTTGGTTATACCCAACTTAAAACAAGGCATCCACATTAATGGATTCCATCCAACAATCTGCAAATATATGATATGTCAATAGTAAGGAAGATCCTTCCTTCTCATTTCCAAAAGCAAACCTCCCTGAGCATTTTGCATAGCTCTAACAATGTCAACAAAGTTTAAATAATTACATTATTCATACTTGGGTTCTATATTCACTACTAACAACCATGGCATCTTTCTTTACTTCCAAACAACCACCGAAAATTCTTTCCTTTCTGGGTAAAGCTACTTTCTTGTGCATTTTCCCAGAAACTTAAGATGCCAATTGATTTTGATAGGAAGTTAACCACTATATCACCAAGTCTCCCTTCTCATACGTGCTTTAAAGCCTACACTGACTAGAACTTCATCTCTAACTTATTTCACATCAATCCAAAACTTGCAGAAAGATTAAATCTCTACAATAGGAAGTAAAGCATAAACATCCCAGCAAACTCCTCAACAAGTTCTATGCTATATAAGTCCAACCTTGATCTCAATTTCCAAGCACACCCTTTACCTATTTTGGGGTCTAAAACCCTACTTGCTGGTCAAATGGCGAAAGAAGCCAGATCAATTACCAATTTGGTACAAAGAATTAAGTGGATGGAGTTAGGCCATGCTTGAAAATTTTCATATTTACAATTTCGAAGAGCATAAGTGAACGTGTAAACGAGATCTTATATCAATAACAAGCTCAAAAATGGAAAACAAAAGGCTTTTTTTTATGAAGAGATCTCAACATAAAACGGCAAGGTAATCCCAACTGCTAATATGCAAAAACTTACCAGCAAAGACGAAATAAGGGCGTCTACGATACCCCAGAACTGGAAGAACATCTGTGAGTAGACCCCATACAGGCTTAACAAGCCAAGGAATCGAGATGATCCCTTGATAAATCTGAGACTCAGAAGGCTGAACCTTTTGAACATCCTTCATATAATATTCCGTCCCCACACGAGCTAAAGCTCCACCAAGCCCCTGACTTATTCCATACACAATAACTACCGCAAGCACAAAGCTCCAATGCGTCTCAGACGCGAGCATATTCAACCAATATATCGGAGCCAACAAACGGTGAGAAGAACATCGTCTTTCTGGTTTATGCTCTTCATCAGCTTCCTCATTACAGGGTCGAAGACTCAATGTCTCAGATTCTTCGTTAGAGAGTCGTAGACTCTTAGCCTCCAACATGGTTCACTCACTCACTCGCTATCCAAACTCAGATTAGCTAGAAAAAGGAACAAACGGAGAATAAGGAGGAGGAGGATGTTTCAAGGAATAACAATTTCTTCAGTCAGTACAATGTCAGATTCAACCCAACTAGCCTGGTGACTCTGCGACGACTTTTTTGAACACCCCCACAAGGCATATGCCTCTGTCTATATGTGTACATATACCAACGCCCCCAACAGAAACAGTGCTTGTAGTTGAATAAATGGTACGTTTGGAACCGGTGATCGTATTAATTGAAATGTAAAAATTGGATTTTTTTATACTAACAAATTATAAAAATCAAATCGTTATGGGCTAATCCGACCAGATATTTCATTTACTATATTGAAGTTGACAATATAAATACATATATATACACGTGACAATGATACCATTGGTGTCTGAAATGAGCAAGATGACTCCGTGACGGCCGGGGGAAGAGTAACGATAAAGCCACCTATTGAGCTCCGAACTTTTATCAAAGTCTATTCAGTACATAGGATTGGTCTGGTCTGGTTTCCCAGGAACAGGTTTTTGAGACTTGTTACTAAACTTTGGAATCATGTCAGTTTCAGGATCAGGATTATTAATAAACATCAAACACTAGCATTACCATGAGATGACTTAAACAAAAAACAATTCTGGCACTGAAACTAGTTGTTTTGAGTATTACTTGCCTACCTCATTTCTCTTGTTGGCTATTTTTCATAAATAAATAAACTTGCTACTAACCACCTGATAAGATTATTACATTCCAATATACTAATCTTTTCATTGCGCAGGGTTCCAATCCAATATTAAATAAAGCGGTGTTTTGTAGTTGTATGTGAATGTATATATCCTATAGAGACAAGAAAAAAAGCTGCTTACTTTGTCTCCAATGCCTTGTTAAACTAACTTGCTTGACTTTGTTGAGTAGTTGTACTAGGAGCACTGAATCCACTGATCTGAAACCTAAACCTTGGGGATTATTGCTTTTAACAGTTACAAGCATATATTATAACCCTTTAGTTTTTAACTTGACCTAGTAATTCCAAGCAGCAATTCTAGCAGCCCTAATGCAGTTGGTTCATGTGAAACAAACGTATAGTAACTCGACCAAAGTGATTTATTCCTGAGACTAGGAAAGCCATGTTAGGTTGGTTCACAAGATAGAAAACAATACAACTATGATCAAATGATCATGAAATATTATTCATATTTGCATTGCACTAGCTGAAAAAATATACCAAATTCAAGCAGCCAAGGAAGCTTAGCAAGTCATAACTAAACCAAAATCCACCAGCATTTCATCTCAGGTAGCTCTGCTCCAGATTCGTCAAACATGGCAAATCAAACAGATAACCACGTCCAAATGTGAACTGGGTGAAATGCAAAAGAGCTAGCATCAACCAGAAAATAAATAAATGTGTTGTAGAAGTCATTACAAAACCTAAAGCATCAAAATTTCACAATAAGATAATTGCAGAAACTGCCACATGCATTGAAAACACAAAAACCCTGTTCGTCCTCATAAGCAAATAGCAGTCATTTCCAAGATCCAAATCAGTAATGCAGAGATTAAACACTCATTTCATGCTTTAAGGACAAGATTCAATTGATTGTTACCACTACAGTGGAAGCAATAGGAAGCTTTGCCCCTCCTCTCCAATGGCAAAAAGTATGATATGAACCCCTTAAAAGATTTTTTTTTGTAGAAGGCAATTATGGTTTTTCCATTTTATCATACTTTGCCCCAAGAGCTACTACGAAATAGCTAACTGGATATTCATCCTATCAGCCCAGTTGTATAGATACCCCGATAGTTGATAGTTCTCAGGAACACGAGCTTTCTTTTCCTACACCAAGTTCAAGCCCGCATCATAACACCAGAAGCACCTTCAACCACTTTAAAGGTTCAGAACTTCTGAAAGCTTTGGGCTGCTATACAACACGACACAAGCAACCAGAGCGCCCAAAAGATTGGCCAAGCAAATAGTGTTCGAAACCCATGCAGAAACAGAGTTCTCATCAAACAGTTCATCACATCAAGCAGAAGCAAATAGTACGACAAGAAATAATGGATTCACACATCAGTTGAGTACTTATTGACAACAGTAAATTGAATAAACATCGTAAATTCAAGCATTTAAAGCTAAACAAGACACAACTTGAACTTATTTATATAATCACGGAATGTTATGAACATAACAAAAGGCATTCATTACTCGATGCCCACAAAGCAGGGAGCCTCAAATCGACATCGCCTAACACGTACCAAAGGAAACCAACCAACAGAGTTCAATACAAATACAACACAACGAAAGCTTCAAACTTTTTTTCCCATTATTTAAGAGACCACGCGACCAACAACAGGGTATTTAGCTTCAAACTTCTTCTCCCAGTCAGTAAGAACATCTATCTCCTTGTCGGAGAGCCCATCCAGAGAAGGGCAAACATCTTCTTCGTTCTTGCTCATCTTGGCAAGAGCTCTGCTGGCGTCTTTACCGGAGAACATGGAGTAAGAGCCACCGGGGCCGTAGAAGTTCTTGCCGGTGGAGACATCGAAAACTCGACCCTTGATTGCTACGTAAATGGGCTTTGATGGGTCTGAACCATTGTAGTGGCTCAGTTGCTCCGCCGTGAACTCCATGGTTTGGGTGATTGAGGAAAAGGCTGATGGGATTGGGGATTGAGGACCGGGGGCTGGGAAAAGACAATTCAATTCAATGATTTTGGGAAAGGTAGGTATTCGGTAAAGCAACTACCAAGTGACTGTACATGGACAGGACACCCATTAAATGCCAAAAACCACTCTTTTCTCGGACTCAAAAGGTGGAACGTCCACCTTAGGCGCCCCACACTCCGATTTGATATTGTGTGAGGGAGGTAAATCACGGTTTGATCCCAGCTAACTTCTCGGAAAGGCGGCCCAGTGTTCGGTGCGCACAAGAAGTCACCACATTGGATGAGCTCCCACACTGCCGCTGCCGAGACTCGAACCCAAGACCTTGGACTCACTTTCCTTCCCAATAACCAACTAGGCTACCCGTGCCGGCAAAAACCACTCTTTTCTTTTTTTCTTTTTTTTTATTACATTAGGTATCCTGGCTTAGCCAGACTAATCCTAAGCCCCTACGACCCCACCCCAAGAGTCTAGAGAATGTAAATCTAAAACTCCAAGATCCCTCAGGTTCCTACGTAGCCTGTACACTTCTGCGCACAAGGAGGCTTCACACACTCTAGATTGTTCAGCTGATGATTGATCACTGGCTCCCCCCTGCTCAGCATCAGATTCCCATCAGCCCCCAGGTTCTCTAGCAGCTCCAACTCCCATACTGCCGCTAGAAGCGAGGCGTTCGTAATTGATCTGATCAAGGAGCTTTGCCCAGGGGGCTAGAGGATCATCAATAGGAACATGCCTATTTCCCCTTCTTTGACGTGACTCGAACTCAAGACATCCTTTGAGAGGAGAGTCTTAAGTGAGGAATCTGGATCAATTGGTCCACCTCTCGTTGTCAAAAAAAAAAAACCACTCTTTTCTTGTGTGAATGAAACGATGATCTTAAATATCCTCCACATTTTTTGGTTAAATGAGCCAAACATTAAAATTTTATCAATTATAAAATAAAATGCATGCAAAAACTAATATTTAACAACACTTATCGCTTTGAATACATTAAAAGGGTAATTTCTTGCATTATTACACCTTCCTTTTGTTTTATGTTTTTATGTCTTACAATTTTGCTTTATGTTTACTAATCAAGACTTTTCTCATAATTAGACAACTAACCCAGAAATATTCTAAATAGTAACATTTTTTGTAAACTTAAACTAAAAATTCTTAAGTCAATCATACTAAAGTTATTGTTAAGATATATATTATAATATCTTAATATTTAATTTTGGACACTGTTAATTTATGTAAGACTCTTCCGAGATAAGTTTGATAAAGTTTAAAATATTAATTAAGATGTGATTTAAATGGATATTCTATTTTATGATAATGGTTATCTAAAGAAGTAAAATTTTCTGAAAATTTGACTTGATTATAATAGCTGAATTGTAGCTAAAATTTGGATGAGATATGGGTTGAAGTAGTGTTGTTTTTTAGCATGAAAAATATAGGTTTCATATGACTTTGACAACTGTGATTTTAGGGATCTTTTTGATGATTTTCGACATCAAATTTGTTGTGATATTATTTTGTGTGTTGCTAAATTTCAATTAAGTGGTTCATGTGATTTTGTTGCTAAGATTTTGGTTAAACGTTTGATTTTCTGCAACTGTGCATTCTTTTATTCTTAAAAGAAAATTGAGGGTAGTCTTGGATCATATTTGAAGCTGATTTTGTGGGATACCATTTAGACTTGATGTTGCAACTTGATGTTGCAACTTTATGTCAAGGTCTCGTGACCTTGTGGCTGATATTTTCATTGCATATTATATTAGAAACTTGCGAAATCTGTGATTCCCTTAATTGGGAATATCACCAATGGTTGGAGATCGTTGATAGGATGCAATCCTCTCCCGTCAGTCTTTTCCTCTTGTTTTAGCACGTTCCTTTGTCAAACACGACCTCTTTTGTTAGTCAAGGTTTTTATTTGTTTTGGTTATAAAGTGTTGCATGCAAAATCTTTTTATATGTAGAATCTCTTATTGCCAGGCCCAGAGGCTTTTTCGCCAGTCCTTTCAGTTTTTTTTCCTTGTGAGCTCTCCCACTGTGACAAGAATGAGTGTCTTCTACAGGACTGAGGATCCCTTCGGTTGACACATTAGTTACTACTTCTCTTCATTTTATTTTATTATTATTTTATTATTTATTGTCTTTCGTATTTGTATTTGTATTATTATTATTATTATTATTATTATTATTATTAGTATTAGTATTAGTATTATTTTCATTATTATATATATATATTGTTATTGTTATTATTATTTCTATTTTTGTTATATATATATTTCATTTATTTATGTATTTATTGTAATTTTATTTACCTAATATTTTACCGTGCTAGTTGTCCATTTTTTTCTCTGTAACCTGCATCACTTTTATATTGTCTCATTTGCATGTGAATCTACCGAAAATAGCATCTCTATTATGTAGGGGTAAGGTTGTGTACTATCAGACCTCCCCAGACTCCACTTCATTGCGAGACTTCGGACTGAGTGTGATGATGATATTATATTGTTTTTGCAGCTGCACAATCTTCTCTTTTTGAATCATCATTGAGGACTGTGTGATTGTTGATTTGGTGTGCGAAAACTTCATAAATTTTCGTAATTTTTGCAGTTGTATTTTCGGGAGTCTTAAATTATCTTTGGCAGCTGACTTTTGACGATTTTATTTATCTTGGACAACTACATTTTGAAGTACTGTTATGTGATTTCCAGGGCTATCCAGATATTGGTTTTTGAGTGAAAAATGCCTAGGAGACATGTGTTGTTGTAGCTGTATTTTTTGTGACGTTTTGATGATGAAACATTTGTTCGATTGACGATTATTGATGTTGTTGTACGTAAAATTTTAGCAAGTGTCATGAATATTGCAACTCTATTGTTTACAATGTTTCGGTGAAGAAACATTTATTTTATTGGTGATTTTCTAAATTAGGGATCTGTGTTTGTTGTCAATTATGAGGGAATTTTTAAGCTGTCATTGATAGTGGTTTTTGTGTGAAAAACTTTCAGCAGTTTTAGTATTTTTGCAGCTTCATAGTTTGTAACGTTTTCCATGGAAAGACGTTTGTTTTGTTGGTAACTTTTTAGCTACTATGAATGGAATGTTCCAGTGATGATATTGAAGCTTCACAACAAATTCTTTCGATGGACAACTTCTCATTTTTTCATTGATGAAGCTACATTGTTAGGGAAGTTGATTTCTTTCTCAACTGTCTTTATTTATTTTAGTTTGTGTGATTTAGTTTCAGGGGTAGTGAGGACGATAGATAGTATCAAAGGTTGAGTGAGTTGGCTCTGTAATGCCTTAAATAAAACTATTTTTGTATCATAGGTAAAAGTGATTAAGTTAGGTGAGGGCTCCACAGACATAGACAAGATATACTGAACTGCGTTACCAAATTTTGAATGTTGATTTGTTTATTTTGTATTTAATTTTTTATTTTTTTGTTTGTGTTAGAAACAATTGTAGTTGAACCAGATTTTTTGCAAAACTACATCCATTTAGATTTTCAATTGGTATTAGAGAGGATCAACGAATCAGAACTTGGTATATCAAGTTGGTACATATCCTTATTTCGCAATTGTAGCTATAAGAGAAAGCGCATCAATCATCAAGCTAACATTGTTAGATGGTTCAAATTATCCTACATGGAAATCACAGATGTGAGTATTCATTCAGGCATAAGGAACAAAAGCATGGAACTTGATTTTAAATGATTGGACACATCCAGTGAGGATCGATGAAAAGGGAGAAGCAATGCTTAAAGATGCATTTGAGTGGACAAGGGCTAAAGAAGAGAGAGTGATTGGAAATTCTTAAGCCCGACACATCATCTTCAGTGTAGTTGATGAAGGTCGCTTTGCTATGATATCAGCCTATGAATCGGCGAAAGAAGCGTAGGACACTTTGCAAACTATACACGAGGGACTGAAATCTGTGATAGCTTTGAAACTTCAAATGTTGGATGTGAGATTTGAAGAGTTGAGAATGGATGAAAGTGAAACTATTGGAGACTTCTATGAGAGACTATGTGACATAGCAAACCAAGCACATCAACTTGAGAAGAAGTATTCGAATCTAAAACTTGTTAAGAAGATATTGAGATCATCGAAGAAGCCCATTATATCAATGAATTGTCTTTGGATAAGGTAATTGGGATTCTTACCAACTTTAAGATGAATTTGTTGAAACATAAACGAGAGAAGAACAAAGGATTGACATTACAAGCCGAGATTGGTAAAGTCATGAATGACTTAGAAGATAAATCCGATGAGAATGAGGTTATGAATTATTGACAAGAAATTTTAGCAAGCAATTAAA
The DNA here is from genome assembly GCA_025531925.1 of Erythroxylum plowmanianum. Classification (NCBI taxonomy): domain Eukaryota; kingdom Viridiplantae; phylum Streptophyta; class Magnoliopsida; order Malpighiales; family Erythroxylaceae; genus Erythroxylum; species Erythroxylum plowmanianum. The sequence goes on from JANVCQ010000001.1 coordinate 31,926,322, forward strand.
GAAAATGAAAAATGATAGACCTGAGTTTAGACAGAACGGTGGGAGTTTATCGAACAACAACTTTAAACATGCAGCTAAAACTCAAAAGAGTGAAAGAAAAATGAAAAAAAATTCAATGTCATGAATATTAAGGCTTGGGACATATGTAAGTAGAATGTGCTGTGAAAGAAAATGAAGAAAATTCAATGTCATGAATATTAAGGCTTCGGACATGAGTAAGTAGAATGTGCTAGCACTTTGAAGAAAAGAAAAGGGAAGTCCTATACTAGTATTTGGAGTGAGAATGAATCCGAAAGTAAGTATGATAATGAAGAGGAATTTGTGAGTAATGCTGCGTTGATTGTTTTATATAGCAAAATTCTAGTTGCTTGCCTAACAGTAATCAAGAAGGAAAAAACTTATGATGAAACTATGGATAAATCAGTCCAAAATTTTAGGAAAAGTACAACTGAATCAATGCAAAGTTCAAGTTTAGATTATGACAATGATGGCAGTGATTCGAATTATAAGAGGGAGGATATTTGCAAAGTTTACGATATAATGTATGCTAAATGGGTCCAAATATGTAAGAAGAATGAGAAATTGAAGAAGGAAAACTCTACCATGAAGAACGTCATTCAAGATTTAGAGAAGAAGATGTTATCTACAATAGATGAGTTAAATAAAACAAAGTTGAAGTTAGTAAGTATGGAAAAAGGAATAAGAATGTTAAATGAAGGTATCAAAAAGTTAAAAAAGTTGCTACAAATTGGTAAAATGAAAGAATATCTTCAAGACATTGGTTGTAAAAATGAATGTTCTAAGTCGAATGATGAGAAAATGGTGTTGCCAATCTGTCAAAGGAGAAACTTTAAGGAGGAAACAAAAATTTATACCTATGTGTCACTTTTGTGGGATAAACGGGCACATAAGGCTAAAATGTTACAAGTTGTTGCAAATGATATTTCAAATGGCTCAAACCTGAAAAGCTAGACACTTTTCATTAAATTTCGAGCAACAACCCATGTTACCAAAACATACTTGAGTTAGAAAAGGTGAAAAAATCTACTAGATGGATGACCAAAGTTGTATAGATGGCCATGTTACTTTTAGAGATGGAAAGAAGGTTAAGAGTAACACTTTGCGTGGATGGACATCCATACTTCAAAAATGTACTTCATGTGGATAGTCTAAAAACAACTTGGTAATTAAAGAAAATCTTCAAAACCAACCTTAAAAATCAACTCTAAGACACAAAGAATGTAACATCCCACCCCCTACAGGAAGGGTAAGATGGTAAAATTGGCATAGGATGGGATAGATTGGGATTGCATAGGACTGCTCATGCATA
>JANVCQ010000001.1:31929312-31952552 GCA_025531925.1 Erythroxylum plowmanianum
GTTGCATGCATTTGAGTCGTGTCGTTGCAGACCGTGGTAACTGATCCCTAGTCTGAGTCGCACGAGGATAAATCCTATGTGTGCGTACGTGTTAAGTGATGGCTCAATGGTAAGAGGCGTGCTCTTAAAGAGCAACAAAACCTTGAGGTCTGGGGTTCGAACCGTGGCTCCCCCAGGTGCCAAAGAGGACAATACCTGGAGTGATGGCGGTAGGGGCCGGGGCCCTACAGTTCAGTTGATGTTTATTGATGTTGCTGTGTGCTTAAAATTCCAGGAGGCATAGTAGATTTTGCAGCTCTGTTGTTTGCAACGTTTCGGTGAAGAAACATTTATTTTGTTGGTGATTTTTTTAGATTAGGGAGCTGTGTTTTCTGTCTATTATGAGGAAATTTTTGGGCTATCAACGATAGTGATTTTTTTATGAAAAACTTCCAACAGTCTTGGTGTTTTTGCAACTCCATAATTTGTAACATTTTCGGTAGAAAGACGTTTGTTTCGTTGGTGATTTTTTAACTACTGTGCGTAGAATGTTCAAGTGATGATATTGAAACTTCACAGAAGATTCTTTTGATGGACAACTTCTCATTCTTTTATTGACGAAGCTGCATTGTTAGGGGAGTTGTTTTTTTCCCTCAAGTGTTTTTGTTTATGTTCACTATTATTTCAATCACTTGAGTTATTGTATTTTCATCCTTTATTATCAAATAATATTAAGAAAATCATATATTAAGTGTGATTTAGTTTCACATGTACTGAAGATGAGGAATGGTGTCAATGATTGAAAGACTCAACTTTGTAATACCTTGAGTAAAATTATTGTTGTATCACAAGTGAAAGTAATTAAGCTGGGTGAAGAGCTCACAAACGTAAATAAGGTGTGCCGAATTGCATTATCAAATCTCGAATGTTGATTTGTTTGTTTTGCATTTAATTTTTCTTTTTTTTGTTTGTACGAAAAACAATTACAGAACTATTTTTTTTTGCGAAACTACACCCTTTCAGATTTTCAGTTATAATTTTGTTAGATATAAGACTGACAAAATTAACTCGCCTTAAGTTGATCGAGCTTCAATTTGAGTTTGATTTTATTTTCGATCTTTTGGAATTCAGGTTGAACCGTTTGATTCGACTCGATCAGAAGTTTAAAATTTTTAAGTAAAATAATATTTTTTGGTATTAAAGGACATCGTTTTTAATTTTTAAAAATATAAAAATATATTTAATCGAGACTCGGACTCAAACATGGATCCCTAAGTCCAATCAGAATTTGACCTAAAGGCTAATATACCCTTATCCATTGCCATCTTTGACCGAATATAAATAACAGTACGGGAGTTGTGAAAATTGTTAAAACTTCTATCAGCAAGTTAAAGCTTTGATCCTATCTAACAACAGTTCCTCTCGTAATTGTTCATCCAAATCCAATCAAGTTAAAGATTGAAAAGGAAGAACATTATCCTCTTAAACCATCTGAAACTGCAATAATCTCAAGCCTGTTTACTAAATGACATCAAATTCAAGTGAGTCTCCGCTTATCATGTCCACTGCACATCTAACGATCCAATTGTGGAGAATGCAGAATTTTAAGCTCGGCAATCCATTGTTGATGCTCTTCCCAGAATTTTCACATAACGAGTAACTTAATGCAGAGTAATATATTGAATTTTTAATATGAGCAGAATGTAGAGTTCACTAATAAGAATTGGGCTTGGATCAACTATTGTCCAAATAACTAGAACTAGTTGTTTGGATAGTTGACCCTTATCACTTATAAACCCTTTTAACATTTTCATATTTAGTCAATATGAGATACTCTAACATAATACCATCACCCGAATATTCAACCTCCTGCAAGTGAAGATTAAAATCATCACCAATAACTCCAGACAGATAACATAGGTCATTGAAGGGTCTTGTCACGACGAATATGGTGCTCGCAAAAGTTTATCAAGTTAATGGCGAAGAAATTTAGGGTAAAGACAAGCTTGAAGTAACCATGTCCGGAAGCAAACGTCTCAAGGCGTGTGCTATTGATGGATTTGTAGATCATTCAGGAATCATGAACAACGAATAATGAACCGTATTGACATCATATTTTCATTAAACGATATACTTCTAGAGACAGAAAAAGATGACCTGAGCAGGGGGTAAGGATGAAACCCAGTCTGATGCGTGGGATGGAAGAAGGCCTAATGTGTTAAGCTACGAGAATTGAAGATATACATAAGCAGATAAAACACTGGATCTGCTAAATTCTTTTATAAAATATAATATTTTTATTTATAAAAACTTAAATTTTAATTAAAAAGTTGTTAAATAAAAATTAATTAATTTATTTTAATATATTAATTTATAAAAAATAACTGACTAATTAATAAATTGATCCATTTAGCAAATCGAAAGAAAAAATTAAATGATTTAAAATTGTTATTATTAAATAAATCGAATTAATTAAAATTTTTAATGACTGAATAATACATTCCTTACAACTAAAAATAATTTTAACTCATTAAAAAGTACAAGCCATTTGTTGGATCGGGTTTTGAGCCGTTTTAGTTATATCAGGTCAAGCTTATGTTAATATTTGGGTTTTGAGCCTTCTGGTCCTAAAACTATGTTAGCTTATGATACTTGGGCTTAGGGTCTTTTAAACCCAAAACTATATATATATATATAATTCATTTCCATATTCATCTTAAATTTTAAAAAGAGAGTTTTTTTAATTCATTTAAGAATTTAATACTTTGAAATATAGGGAGATCTCCAATTTCATCCTCACACTCATATTATTTGTGATTTCTGCTCCTTGCTTGACTGTGATATTAATTATAAATTTTCTCACGCCTTTCGTGAAAGAAATCAATGTGCAGACTTTCTTGCTCGACTAAGTTCAGTTTTGTCGGTGGGATTTCGGGTTTAGCATAGACCCCCTCCAGGTATTGTTTGCTTATTACATGCGGATGCCTATGGAGTGACTTTTTGTCTAGACTCGTCTTCTTTAGTCTTACCTGGTGTACCAAAAATAATATATTCAGCTGACCCATGCGCTTGTGCTTCGAATTTTGTTACCTCTCCACAATTCTTCCCATCAATCTCCTTTTGTTGCAATCAAAAAGATTACTTGACATAGTTTTTGTGTCTTCTGCTATCATCATCCTATTGTGCTTAGGTCTTGATTTTTTTTTTTAAATGCTGGAGCTTAATACTTACAAGGAAGCTAAGCTTTCTAGTTTAATGAACAACAAAGTGAATTGCGAATTGCAGAAATTACAGTTTCCAACAAATTGACACAGCATTCCCAATCGTAACCGTAATTTAAAACCTTGATTGGACCATAAACATATTTTGACAACTCATCTCTTTACCTCCTAGTTCTGTTTTGAAAATCGGATCGGACCGGCCGGTTCGACAGATGACCGGTCGGCTATCCGGTCCAGTTCATCCTTAAAAATCAGTTCTCAATTGAACCAGTAAGAACTGGTCAAAATCGATCAATTGATTGGTCCGATCACTGGTTCAATAAAATTTTTATTTTATTTATTTTATTTATTTTTTTGGGTATATTTTTGTATTTTTTTAATATTTTTAATATTATATATAATTAAATATAATTATTGCATAATTATGACGTCACATCGGTTCGACCGGTGGTTGAACCAGTCAAACTAGTGACCAATAAGACCTTCGGTTCGATGACCGGTCCGGGTTTCAAAACACTGCCTCCTAGTGAGAAAGCAATATAATTCAATTGGGTGTATACAATGATTTATTTGGAAAAAAAAATATAACGTTAAGTTGATTATAGAAGGGTGTATAGATAAAAGAATTCTTCTCTTGAAGCAAAGATGTAATCTTCTTATTAGTTGTTGCAACATTCAAGGCATGATACTAAGAGCAATTGGATATCAATAGTGTGTTCATGAAGAGAGGGAGGAAGAGGACGAGGAAGAGGATGAAGTGTACATGTATTTGCAACCTGGTTCCAGTACTTAGCCCCCACACCTTGTTATGTACTGCTAACACAATCCTCCCTACCTTCAATACCCTCAGCTGAATAAAATATTCACACATTGCTTGTCAAGCGTGGGGCTAAATATCATCTCCATGTCTAGGAAGCTGCACATGAAAAAGGACAAAAGAGAAGGGAAAGTTTACATCCGGCAGACAGAAAAGAACTGACAACATTTTTCTTATTAATCTTTAGGGGCTTCATAGTTTTCCTGATCAAATTACAAGGCGACTAAAAGAGAGCAATGATATTAGGCCTTAAAAGACAAAGCAAGAAGATGAAAAGTACTCCTATTAAGCCCTCTGGACACCGACTGACCTTATCAAAACTGGCACATGGTAGAAATGTTATGTTGCACAAGAATACTGGGGTAAAAAATTCCTCTGCCTGACCAACTCATGAAGATCATGAACAATCTTGAAGACTGCATCAGGTCTTGCCATCTTTAAGGCATTTCGAGACATTGTCTTGAGTTCCTCTGCCTTTGGACCAAACCATTGACCTACTATATTTGCAATCTCTTTGGGTGACTTTGAAAATTTCCCACATCCATTTTCAACCACATAAGGTACATTCCCGACCTCCTTCATGTATCAAAAAGACATCATTGAGACTAACATGCTCGAATAATTTTAAGGAAAAGCGAAAATAAATTCTATCGTTTAAGCAGATTATACAAACTTTCAAGTACAATGTAGGATATTCAACAGCCTACTGACAGAATATCATTCCTAGAGAAACGTAACACAGGAGCATAGCTTGTGAATTTTAAGACATTAAATCTATGCAAGATTAACTGGAGGAGGCGCAAGGAGATGATTAAGTTCGAGTCCTGTATATTGCAATTACTCAATCCTCCTTAGAGGACCCTGGATATGCCCATTTTAAACTCCAAAGACAATGTAAGCAGAATACTTAACGTTGCTAATTTATCGATAGGATATCCAAATTTAATAATCAGTTCTTTGCTTAGGTTACTTGATCAATAATCAGTCGCAATTTGTACCTCATTTAGGCAGTTAAAGTAGTCCATACATTAGCTTATTACCAATGAAAGATTTTTTAATGCAAGTTATTAGGAACAATAGCAGTAATTAAAACTTCAAAAGACAATAATATTTAATGGTAATATACAATAACATAATATGAATAGTCAACTTACTTGTCCAGCTATGTAACCATTCAAAATTATAGGGAGCCCTCGTATCAAAGCCTCTGCAATAGTCCCTGGACCAGCCTTCGGTAGAATGCATGAAGTAGTTCAGTTATTATTCATCTGTGATCAGAAAAATTACAACCACTACCACAAAAAGCTTACCTTCGTTATAATGCAGTCACAAGCACCCATAGACTCCTCCATTTTCGTTACGAAACCTTTCACCTAGTAAATAGAGCAACTTCTTTAATGCTATATAATTAGTCACGGTTCACCACCAATGCATGTATATGCTTATTTTGTATTACAACTTACCATGAGTAATTTGCAACCTACTGCAGCAAGTTGATGGGCATATACTGGAATATCTACCACAATTAATGACGCAATGTATAATAGGAATATTTATAGATTTACCCATTATCAATTTCGGATAGACGATAGGTAGAGGTACACAATGTGCAAGTGAAAGAAGTACATATTCGTTTTCCACCATGAGGAGTGGGTTTCACATAAAAACATCTTATATATTCATTACCACACAATTCAAGTACAGATGCAAGCATAACTCAAGATTTCGGAAGATCTTTTTTTCCTTTGAATTTGCATTGGAAAGATGCTAAGAAGTACCAGACAAAAATTCAGGATCACTACTTGCAAAAACAACATCAAGCCACAGAAAAAAATAGTTCAAAAGATTTATGGTTACAATAAAGTTTGATTAGCAAAATGTACTTGCTCTAACGAAGACTTTTAAGACAGTATGATACCTGAACAGGAACCTTCCAATCAATTGACAGCAATTTGTTGGCAAGCTTTTTATTGCGGCCACATATCACAAGGATCTGACCAATTGGTTCACCAAGGTTCTCATCATATAGTGAATTCCCAAGTTCTCTTGCAGTTGCCTCAATTGGCCCCATTCCTTCCCCTCCTCCCATCAGTAACACGGCTGGAAGATCCTCATCCATCCCTAGTTCTCGCCTCAGTTCATCCTATGGCAATATCATGGTGTGGGTTAAAGGACAATAGTGAATATTATGGATAATATTGCATTAACCTCCATGACATTCCTCTGAGGGCCTTCTTTTGGCTATAAGAAGAGGTCATTTTCACTAAATGACAATTGCTGACATAGAGTTCTAAAAGCATAAATTTTGATCAGGTAGTATTTGAATTCTTGAATATTACAGGACAAAGAGGTATCTGTGAAAAAAGGATGTCAAGTTGTGTATATTTACTGTGTACCATTTTTAAAAAAGTCAATTTCTTGGTATCCCATAGGTTGTAGGATTCTAATAGATTCTTCTCCTTTCCTAGAGAAGTATAAAATCCTAGGAGACCGTTTTAATTTCCTAGAAGAGTAGTTGTTTCTTATTTTTCCTCCTACTCTAAGGTGTATATCAGCACGTAATCCTAAATCATCTGAAAATAAAACAATTCACTTTCCCTTCTATTTTGTGACATGATATCACAGCCTTAGGGTTTCTAAGGAAAATTCTGTAGCGGCCTTCATTGCAATTTCTAGCAAACTTCATTATTGCGATATCCAATCATCATGTAGCGTTCATTCTTGCACTTTCCTAACCAAACATACTAGTTTTTATCATTGCAATTTCTTTCTTTAAACTCTAATCATAAAAGCTATGTCAGAAATCACTGAAATTAATTCTATCCAACTAGTAAAACTATCCTCAAAGGTAATGGAATTGGACTACTATAGGACTGTTGAGCTGCAGTGTAGCAATTGTTATGCTAAAATAAAAGATATTAAAAAGGATAGGGTGTATGATTTTCTTGCGGGTTTGTATCCTGAGATTGATCAGATAAGGATACAAATTTTGGGAAAAGTAGAAGTTCCTTCACTGAATGAGATAATCTCACTCGTTAGCGCTAAAGAATGTAGAAATGAGATGGTTGAACCACAAATTGTGAAAAAATCAGCACTGCATATTATGGCAGAAATTACCAAAAAAGTGCCAAACAAATGTACGAAGCATGGGATAGCTGAGTTCACCAAAGGCGGCCAGAACAGAAATGGTACCAAAGATCCCAAAGACAACCTTTGGTGTATATACTGTAAGAAATCAAGGCATACCACACAAAGTTGTTGGAAATAGCAGGGTAAACCGCCAATCCAAGAATGGGGCAACAAGGGAAACTAACAAAAGGCCTCTAGTTCAGCCCACATCACTCAAAATGATCAAGAAAAGCTGGAATAATTGGAAGAATTCAATAGTAAAGATATTGAAAAGTTTAAAAGGTTACTGGGTCAGCTAGACAAAACATCACATGCGAATTCATTAGCTCTCTCAGGTTATCCTTCTTGTTTAGTTGGATTTAACCTCAAAAAATTCCTTTTTGTCATTTATGGGTAATAGATTCAAGCACCACAGACCATATGATCCACTCATGCAATCAATTTAGAACTTATACTCCTTGTCCAACTAACACAAAGGTTATTGTTGCGGATGGGTCCCGTACCATTGTTGTTAGCATGGGAGACATACAACTTATGCCAACAATCTTATTAAAAAATGTCCTTCATGTTCTTAAGTTATCCACCAATCTTGTTTCTATACATAAACTAACCATTTTGTACTCTTCCTTTTGTGAATTTCAGGACCAAGGTTCGAGGAAGAGGATTCTACTTGCTAAGGAAAAGGACAGGTTGTACTGCTTGTAAACTTCAAACCAATAATCTATCATCAATAGTAATCTATCTTTATCAATTTTATCACCATCAAAAAGGGATGTTATTTTATTTCATCATTCTCGTCAGGGACATCACAACTTTAAAGATCATGTTTCCTTCTCTTTTTAAAGGGATAGATGTAGTGAGTTTTCATTATGATGTATGTGAGATTGCCAAACATACCCATGTGTCTTTTCCCATTATCAATAAAAGAACTTCTACCCCTTTTTATTTAATTCATAGTGACAACTGGGGTCTTCTCATATCCTGATATCACTGGTGCTAAATTATTTGTATTGATGATTAAAATCGTGTCACATGGATTTCTTGTTGAAAATAAAATTAGATATGAGTAACATTGTCCCTAGTTTTCATTCTATGATACAAAATCAATTTGGTACTAAAATTAAGCAATTTCAGTCTGATAATGCAAAAAAAATATTTTAGCCAAAATTTGTAATCATACTTTCAAAAAGAAGGCATTATTCATGAATCATCTTGTATCATGATTGTATCTATACACCACAACAAAATGGAGTGATTAAAAAGAAAAGTGGTCATCTTTAAAATACCATTTACAGCACACTATTGCATCATATTGTACCAAAACAGTACTGGGGGAATATCTAAATTCATATGTTAAGCAGTTTAGGGTACCAACCTTAGGTCGAATAGGCTTCACGAAAGAAGGTCTTATAGGAAGGCCATAAACCTTAATTTGGGAGGGCTGAAGCCTAGCTTTCAATGCCCTCTTTGCTACATCTTCTGTCGGGCAATAGCATCTCGTTACAAGCTTATGGAACCTAAACATAAATTTAAATGAAAGGTAAACATATCTGCAAAACATACTCTCATCAAAATCTCTCCACTTGCAATATTATACCATGTTGGATGGCATGTACTAAGATCGGTGATTACAGTGGTGAACACTATCTTTCGTAGAAGACCCTTGGCCCTCAATATACGAAGAGGAACATGTTGCATCAAAGGATGCACACTAATAATGATGTCAGGCTGGTATTTCATTAACCCTTTGGCAACCTCACTGCAAGAATGGAAACAAAGTTCATATTGGAGAAAAAAAAGGACAGTAAGACTAAAACTTATCCAGATTAATACAATGTAGGTCTAACACAAAAGAATGGAGAAGGTATTGGATAAAAAATAAAAAAGATTTCTTGTCAAGAATCTCATTTTTTATTTCATGTAGTTGTGAAGGAAGTGCCTTATGTCAACAACCATGTTGACAAGGAGATAGTTAATCAAGAAAAATTGAAAATGAGGCTTATATGATCATAAAATTTGAATATTAGATATCATGGTTCCTAAGTTATGCCATTGTGAAAAATGTTCCTATTAATAACCAGTTACACATTGCAAATAAAAAATACAAAGAGTAAGTTCAGTAGCAAAGCTAGAATGAAAGCCATCTGTTCCTAAGAGAGACATTTATACAGTACTCTTCAAATCAGAAATTAGAAATATAAACATATAAGGGTGAGAATAAGTCGCATGGTGATAAGGGGTTTGGCTTGGTGATAAAGAGTAAGGAGTACATCATCGATTATAGTCGAAATCACAGTGAGTGCTAAGGAATTAGGTGTACTTGGTCCAAAAATGAAACAATTGAATGAAACTAGACAGACGAAAGTAATGACGTTCTGAATTAATAAGGACAGGAACATGCCAAACGCTAAACACACTATGTTAAGAGGATAAGCAAGCCTTACCGTGCTATAAATGTTGAAGTCGCAGCAAAGTTAGATTGATGAATCATTCGTGGTGCAGATCCATAATATGTCATCTTCCACAATGGCCCGTGTTTCACCAAGAAATTATAACTTCTGGGCAATTGATTAAAAGGCCAAGGGGTATGATCGGACCATAAATCAGTAATAAATACCTGCAACACACAATCTTAACACACTGAAGAATATGAATAAATTCATATCCACTCACTCGCTCAACCTTTTACCCTAAGTCTAATAAATTGCAAACATTGCACTTAGAATATTATTCATATGCAACCCCCCATACAAAATGTTACTTGAGGATTGAGATAACCAAATGCACGCCACTTTTGGTTTCAGCTTATCCTTAAAAAAGAACATATCTCGAAACATCAAAACCAGGCTAAACTAAGTACTACAGACCCACTTCTATTTTATCAAATTCACAACTAACCTCATAATCATCGCCAAATTCTTCATTGAACGCTGCTTTAATAGCCTCCGCAGACGCACGATGACCACCACCAGTATCACTCATCAAAATGAGAACTTTCTTGGGGCTCTCGGCTTCAACACCGTTAGTAGGCAAGCTTTCATTCACCATGACTCCGCAATCAGCATCACTCAACCCACTGTTGTTATTACTAGGACCATCTCCTGAAGCAACGCGAACTGAAGCAAACCCAATAGGTATTCTATCACAATGAAATCTAATAACCCTATTAAATTCACTCCAAATTGTTCTGATACTTAACGCTCCACGACTACTCAAGCTGAGTGAAGCAGCAACCTTTCGCTTCTTATTACAACTGGAGCTCTCAAAGAAGAGATAATTGGACTTGAACGACGAGTGCCCATTTGAATTTATGCTCTGAAATGTTGCATTAAGAGCAGAGCTACCCACATGGGTAACAAAATCGAAGAGAGTACCAAATTCTTGGCTAACCGTTGAAGGGTGATGCATGATGATTGGAAAGTAATTGGAGCTTAACTAAAAATCCATAACGGTGTTTGTGTATTATATCAAGTAGAAGACAAATGGGTTATACCCATTAGTCGACCCAAAAGAGAACAAAAGAAAGCAATCAAATGGACAGAGAGGAGGAGGGAAGAGAATGAGAGTGACGGTGAAGGTGAAGGTGAAGGTGAAGGTGATGGTGAGGGTGATGGTGCTTATTGTGAGAGAAAGAGGGAGGAAATCTAGGGGAGAGCACTATGGCCACAGCGAGAGGATTTAGGAGAGGGAGATGAGAAAGAGTGTGTCCTTTTGTATATGGAATACCACGCATGCACAAAAAGACACTTCAAGATTGGATATGCTTTATGCTTCTTTCGGCCTATTAGCTTCGGGTTCGGTCCTTCACGAGTTTTGTGCTTTAAGTCATATTCAAACTCCTTATTCTATTTTTTTAAAATTAAATTGAATTAAAAAGAAAGAGGTTTAATACCATCATTATCTTTCTAAAAGGATATCATATGATAACATGCACAATACAGCATCGTGAACTCAATACTGTGTACAAAACTTTCTCAAGTATTCTCGGATGTTCCTAAAATGAGAGCAAAATTCATCTTTCGGGGTTTCACCAGACGTTTCCGAATTAGGGCTCCAAGTCTCCTTCACTAGCATCTTCAGATGGTTATGGAGGTAAGCTCGTCCTGGCTTGATCTTAGTAACTACGTCTTCTCTTTTCGTCTTCACTCATTTATCCTTCTTATAAATACTTGAAAGATCTTCCTACATGTTTGGGCTCTGGCTACAAACTCGCATCTCCCGACTACACATCTTCAGCACCCGCGAGGGATCTGACATAAGGACCTCACGGAGGAGGTGCTCCATAAGGTAAGACTTCGATTTTAGACTTCTTCGTAACTGTTGTGTGTGTGGTATCTGGCTAAATTAGGGAGCAGAAATTGTATGCTCTTTGTACTAGGTAATCTTGGATTATGGTTAGAGTCTCAAAGAAGTGGCTAGGCTCCTGCTGCATTTCTTCTCTAATTGGTTAATGACCAGTTGTTCTCTAATATTATTAGAGATGGTTTCCGAGAGGGCTTTCCTTTTCCTCAATCTTCTAATATTCCTCTCTTGCCATATATACTTAATGCTGTTGTAAAAGCTACTGTGTAAACTTTCTTGTCTTGTTTGGGGGCACGGTTCCGTAGTATCTCCAGTATAATGTATGTCATTAAGATTGGTGTGATTGCTTCTGAGTGTACATAGGGATGCGATTTGTCTCCAAACTTTATTAGAAAACTCGCAGTTGAAAAAAAGAAGATCCATGTCTTCTTCATCTTGGTTGCATAGGATACATCCTTTAGGGGAGGAGATGAATTTTAATCTAGTCATAGTGCTTAGCAGTCCTTCATAGGTAACCAGCTTAGAAAACTGGCGTTTGGCTTGAAAATTTACCCCATCCAACTGTAGGGTTTTGGCCATACTTCAGTTGTTTTGCTTGCCTATTTGTTATATCCATTACTACTAGCCCATTCTAAAAATATGTATCATCTCCTTCATTATATCGATACTGTGGTATCAACAGAGATCTGATCTTGTCTTGGGAAAGAACCCAGTTGCCATTTGCAATTAACTCTTGGACTTTAGCTTTTTTTGAGAATATATCCAGAGTGTCCCTAGCATTCAGGTGATGAATTAGAGCTCCCTGACCTGTCCAATTGTCATACCATAAAGAAATTCTACCCCCTTTCTCTATTCTACAAGTAATATGATGTTGTACTTCTTCAAGGGGTGGTAGTCTATGGGCATTTAGACCTAAGGATAGTCTCTCATGGTTCTTTAACCAAATACTTAATATATAGGTATACGCCCATTTAACCCATAACGATTCCTTCTCGCTTAAAATTCTCTACAATCTTTTCAACAATAAACATTTGTTGCTTTTGCCAATAGATTCCAAGCCCATCCCTCCACTTGTTTTAGGTTCACAAATTTGAATCCAATTGACCCTAGCTATCTCTCTTTCTCCTTACTCCATAAGAATTGTTTCTATTAGTGAATATATAAAACCAATTAAGTTGGCCTCACACATCAGCTTAAGCTATTGTGGTGAAACGGTCACTTAACATGATATCAGAGCCTTTGTGACCAAGCGGTCGTGAGTTCGAATCCTACCACTCACCTATTATTCAGCACAAGGTAGAGTGAGCCTGTGCAAGTTTCAAGCCCAAAGGGCTTTCATTTGAGGGGGTGTATTAGTGAATATATAAAACCAATTAAGTTGGCTTCACACATCAGCTTAAGCTATTGTGGTAAAACGATCACTTAACAGTTTCATCATCTTTTCCACAGTTTTGATCAGTCCCTTGGAAAGAAAAATGTGAGAACACCAATAAGTACTTATAAACATAATGACTGATTTCAGAAGCTGAAGTTTGCCACCATAGGATAACGTTTTGTTAGCCCATGAATTTAATCTCCTTTGTTTCCTCTCAGTAAGGGTTAGGCATTCCTTAAATCTAAGTCTTCTCGATGAGATAGGGCTGCCCAATTTAGTGATAAGAGGCTTTTGATTACCCATTTCAGTGATAAGAGAAATAACATTAGCTAGGTGTGCAGCACTCTTCGATAAGATGAAGAAACTCTTTTGAAAATTGATGCTTAATCTCAACATCTCCTTAAAAGTTCATAAGATATTCATTAGCACCGTAATTGAGGGAATATCAGCCTTACTAAATAGGATTAGTCATTTGCAAAACATAAGCTGATTAATGAAAACAACTTACACTTGTTATGGAACTTGAAGTGTGGATTCGAGGAGATCTTGTATTTTAGTATGGAGGTAAGAGCCTCCATGCATAATAGAAATAGGTTAGGGGAAAGATGATCCCCTTGCCTAAGTCCTCTTTTGCCTTTAAACAATTCAGTGGGGCTCCCATTCATCATGATCCTAAAAGAAACTGTAGAAATACATTCTTTTATCCAATTGATAAACATCTAAGGGAAACCCATAACTTCCATAATCTGCAGTAAAATGCCCCAACTGATACTATCAAACGCCTTCTAGAGGTCAACTTTTAATGTACAATTTTGAGGGGATTTTCCTCTTGTATAGCCCTTGCCCTTCAGAAGTTCCTGCAAAATAAGCATATTGTCCCTAATGTTCCGCTTGGTTAAGAATGCTCCTTGATTTTCACTGATGAGGTAGTGCAACACATATTTCAGTCCGTTGGCTAATATTTTAGCGATAATCTTGTAGCAGAAATTAGTGCATGAGATAAGCCTGTAATCACTCCATGTAGTAGAGTTGTGAGTTTTTGGGATCAAGCATAAGGAAGTCTTGTTGATCTCTTTAAGGATTACACCTTTTTTGAAAATTTCATGTACTGCTTCTTTCATAATAATTCCCGCAGTATTCCAAGTTTTTTGATAGAAGAGTCCATTGAGGCCATCAAGTCTAGGAGCATTCAAACCGTTTATTTTAAATACTACTCTCTCTTGATCTGTGACCTGCCTGATTAAAAGATCCACTTGATCTTCAGGAATTTTAGTTGTAATAAACTTCCTGAGATCTTCCCTGGAAGAGCTAGTATTCCCCTCTGATCCTAGGATCTTTTGGAAGTGTTTCAATGCATCTTGAGCAAGTCTTGAGCAATTTCAGCTTGCTCATATAATATCTCTCTTGTTTCTATTTTAATTGAAGTGATCTTATTAGCGTTCCTTCTGGTGTTAATGGTGTTGAAGAAAAATCAGTACATTTGTCCCCTTCCCTAATCCAGTTGACTCTATACTTTTGTCTTAATAAGGAGCAGTGGTTATCAACTGCTTGCATGTAGGACCTTAGTGCTTCCTTATCAGCTGCTTACATGTAGGACCTTAGTGCTTCCTTCTCCTCTTTCGCAATAATCTCATCAGTAGGGCTATCAGCCAATGATTTCTGTAAAAGGGAGAGCTGATATCTAGCAGTTTTTAGCTTTTGCATTGTGTTAATGCCTCTACTTTCATTTAATCTCTTCAATTCCTGCTTTATAGCCTTTAGCTTTTGCATATAGATGAATTGTTTAGTACCAGTAACTTCTACCTCCATTCCCTTACTGACTATTTCTTAGAAACCTTCTACATTGATTAGGAAGTTGTTAAACCTAAAAGGGTGTTTCAAAAAAGCCTTCTTGGAAAGCTTGTCCACCTTAATCAGGGTATGGTCCGAAATTCCCAGGTCTAAAATATGGCTTTACTATTTGGAAAAGTAGTTAACCACTCCAGATTCACCAATGCCCTATCAAACTTCTTTCTGATAAACCAATTATAGCTCTGCTTGTTATTCCAAGTAAATCTATGCCCCTCATATTTTAAGACTGAAATTTTCACATCTCTAGTGCAATCCAACAAGTCTAAATTGTAGTTGTGCAGATTAAAGTTCCCTTTAGCTACCGACTGATAAATAGTACTGTTGAAATTGCCGTTTATGATCCATGGACCACTGGTTGTTCCTTTAAGTCTTCTTATAGCATTCTATAGGTCCCTTCTTTGAAATGCAGTATTATGACCATATACAAAGGTAGCCAGCATTGAAGTGTGCTCCATTGTGAAAGTCATTCTTATATGCATAAATTGCTCACCAGCTTCCAAAAGCTCCACCTCTATAAACTCCTTATTATAGATAATGATGATTCTTCCATATCCATGGTACCGATGGTTGGATTTAATCTTCCATTGATTCCCAAAATAATCTAATTTATTTAGGTTTTCAATTTTGATTTTTGTTTCTAAAAGACAAAATAATTGGGGCTTCTCATACTGAACAAACTCCTTCAATGCATTAAGCTTCGAAGGGTTGTTTATTCCTCTAATATTCCAAACTAGAAAGGTCATGTAGTAATAATTTTACCTTTCGAGCTCTTCTGACTGCTCCAATTGCTCTTTCTAGTTTGAACTTGTTCCATCTTTTCCCCATAATTTTCCATCTGATGCAAAAGATCTGGTTGTTGTGGTTCTTGGGTGGCAGCCTATTGCAGAACTCCTGGGAGATCTCCATTCTATAACTCCTCTTTATTTGTAATACAGTTTTCCAATTCTGCCCCTCCCTTTATTTGTTGTGTTGTCATATTCACGGTTACCAATCAATTATGCTATTGATTCTCAATGTTATGATCAAATTGATCCCCCTTAGCTGCATAGTGTTGATTTCTATCAACTTGAATATCCAATTCCTAATCTACTGGCATCTTTTTCTGCCCTTCAAGTTCCTTAGTTTCTGCATTTCCCTTTGTATTATTCTCATCTAAACCCATCAATTCTCCATAATCTCCCCTTTCAAAGGCTTTCCTTGTTAATTTCCATGAGTTTGCCTTGAACTTGTAGAGAAGGTTTCCAATGATAAGTGACCATGACTTTATCCTCCTTTAGAGAATTACCATCGCCAATATCTCCTTTGAAATGTCTATGCTCACACGTAATCTAGCATAACCAACATGTTTCCTCAAAGTTGTATTCTCATCCATACAGATCAGTTTACCCAAATAGCTAGCTAACAAGCTTAGGCCCTTAGTGGTCCAATATTCCAGTGAAATGTTGTGGATGTTCAGCCACAGGGGTATGTTCTTGACTGTTATTTTCTCTAGTTCCATTCCAGGCTGCCAATTTTAGAGAAATAGTGGAAGTTATGAAATGTGCCATGGACCTTCTTCTATCACTTTTCGAGCTTTTGATTTGTCACTAAAAGTGAAAATGATGTTGTCATTCTCTGTTAGCATTACCTCTTGTATACCAATTTCTTTCCAATTTCTCTGAACCCATGCTTGTATAATAGGAAAAGGTGGACGTTTATCCATGAAGAAGCTAATGATCGCAACTTCCCATCTTTTTGCTTCCACCTGTAAGATGTCAATACTTGGGGCAACCATCAACTTCCCATCCACTTCCACCGGGGGACTGTAGAAGAGGGAAGATTCAGTACTTTCCCCCACGACCTGTTTCCAAGTTCTCCTAGTTCCTTCTATGTTCTGGTAAGCTGCTATGGTTTTTTTGGGTGGGTTTGGTTGTGTGATTGAGGTTGGTGCTTGCCTCTAGATGTTGGAAGCAAGATCAAAGGTGTTCTGGAGAACAAGAGGCTTGCTGGAGGATGCAGATGAAGGGGAAAGAATATTAGGTTTAGTGTTAGCAAGTGGCGAGTCTGGGGTTGATTCAATAGAGGAGGGTGGTGAGTTGCATGGGGGTAAAAGGGGGAAATCAGCAAGTTTGGGAAGTGTGAGGGCAGACATTGTGAGACAGTTTTGGTAAGTAAGCAATTGTGCAGTGAATGGAGGTGGAGATATAGGTCTAGAAACGGTGATGGGGGGGGAGGAGGGGTGGAGGGAGTGGGAGGGATTTTTTTTTTGGAAAGAATGACAACACTACCCCTGGACTGGAGTAGTTTTAGAAAGAAAGATGAATGAAAGGGAGAGGATGATGTGCAGAAGAACAAATCTGAAAAGGACACAAAAAGGGCTTCAGTCGGGTGAGGAGGAAGAAGGTGCAAAGCTCAATCTGATCTCTACATCCTGAATGGTTGTGAAAAGGATTCAACCATGTTCTCTACTTAAGTAGAGAGCTCTGGGGAAACAACTCGTAAAAGAAAAGTGAGGTTGGGCTAAGGAAATGGAGATAGGGTGTAAGTCGGCATTGGTTGGTTTAGAAATTCTTGTATAACAATGTGAATCTTGGGGACTGATCCTCTGTCCCAAAAATAGTGTACCTATTATGTCCCAATGCATCTCATCCATCTATTTATGTGGGATCCATATAAATAAATGGGTGGGATGCATTAGGACAGAATAGGTACACCATTTTTGGGACAGAGGATTTGAAGCGGTGAATCTTTAGAAACACCTACTCAGTTATCACGTTGCAAGATTGGCGGTGTTTATATTATTTGAATCGATCCAATTTGAAGTTCAAATTTTTGTAAAAAATAATCTTTTTTAAAATTTTAAATTGAATCAAATTTTAAAATATCTAAACCCGACTGAGCTTAGATTCAAGAGTCATACATCTCAACCCAAAAGAGCTTCCAATCGAGGGCCGAGTTCAAACACTAATTTTTGAATGCAAGTCCATTCCAACTACTGTCATCTCAATTGTCAAATAGATTAACCCAACTCTAAACTATAAGCCAAGTCATGGGTAATTTAAAGCTTAAATCCGCATTTTATTTTAATCCTAGTAAAGTAACTTTTTTCCGATCTGGAATCTAATCCGAAGTTTAATTAAAAATCATATTGACATATCAATCCTATTATCACCATTCCTTGAATTCGTAAACCAATTATTCAACAAAGCTACTGTTTCTTCAAACTCTCAACTTTTTTTTTTGAAACTCTGAATCTGAAACTTAGTCACATGTTGAACAAAATTGACTCAAAAGACGAAGTATCAATTTAATGCTCACCAATCCTCGAATTTGTAAGCCTATCATTCAACAAAGTTACTCTTTCCCGAAACATTTAACTTTCATTTTCAACTCTTTAAACTTCAAACTCTAACACCTCAAAAGTTCGAGTTCGACTCGAATCCACTAGTTGCTGTCTTAAGATATTTTGTTTATATTTTGTTTTGACAACAAATACCTTACTAAAAGATATTTCGGTATCATAAAAAAGGTTCCAAACGTAAAGAGGGGACGCCGAAGGACGGAACGTAACCGAAGGAAGATCAGTCAAGAGACTCAAGACTTGATTTTTGAGAATTTTATCCAATTCTTCGTCTCCTCTTTGGAACACTAAATGCCGTGCTGGGCAAGTTTTTGTGGTAAGCCAGGTGGTGCTGGTGGCCAAGCCCATTGACGGTAGAATACCTAAAAGAGTCTCGGCTGCTCCCAGGGCTTGTAAGGTTAGGGCTTCGGTGGTTAATTCATCAGAGAGCTCCTCATACTTTGTCGAGCGCTTGGAACAGGCTTGGTTGATTTGTCAGGTAACTTTGTTTGACTAGTCTAAGCCTCCTTTGTTGATGTTTCCATTGTAACATGTATGTGATGCTTTCTTTCAGCAACCAGGGCCAGTTACATGCTCTTCTTGCAACTCAAACGGGCATGTCGATTGCAAGTGGTGTGGGTCTGCCAAGTCCCTTCAAGAAACTCCAGTTGTGTTATATGTATTGGGACGGTAC
Organism: Erythroxylum plowmanianum; assembly: GCA_025531925.1. NCBI lineage: Eukaryota > Viridiplantae > Streptophyta > Magnoliopsida > Malpighiales > Erythroxylaceae > Erythroxylum > Erythroxylum plowmanianum. The sequence continues at coordinate 31,948,000 of JANVCQ010000001.1, forward strand.
ATTAAAACTTCAAAGATCCATTATCATATCTCTCTCTCACCCTTTTTCTTCTGGCTTTAGATTTTGAATATAGTTCCAACTAATACTTCACAGGGGTCAATACGCTGCTCCAATTGTAAAGGAACAGGCTTCCGTGCCAAGTGGCTGGGGAAGCCTCCTATCTCTACCTAGCAACACTGTATTTCAGTTGACATGCAGGGCGAAGTTTTGCTGGCAGTCTAATCTTTGGCCCTCCAATGTATATCAGACTCATCCATATAGCAACTTGTGCTCTACCTCTATTCAACTTCAGTGGTTCAAATCATACATGTATTCTATAGTGGATTAAATTGTAGCATTTTTGGCAATAATTTGATAAGAGTCATCAGTGAAACATTCACATATTGCTTGGTACAAAAGTAAAATTATTTTCCTGAAATACCTGTTTCAAGTTTCTGGTACCTTGATCCCGTCATTTTCATTCACAATATGTACCTGCAGAAGCATTAAAACATATACGAATATTAACTAAATATGCATTACTATTTCAGACTTTCATCTGCCCCATCTGGGACGTTGTTAAACTTAACAAATAGAAAAAGGTCGAGTAGTTGCAGATGCACAGCCCGACACCAAGAAGATTTCCTGCAAGATATCAGCTTAGTGCTTTGGAACTGGAGCACCTGTTTAGATGCGTGCAAAAGGAAGAAGATCAACCACACAAACACAAAAGGAAACTTCGATAATCAATCTTCCATACATCACATCTGAAAGAACAAACACAAATTTGGCATGTGTTTGCGCAAAACAGTCATTAATCTGTGAATGCATGATCTATAATTACATGACCAAGATTCAGAGTCCTCGTCTGATTGTGTTGCAAAGTTCCTATAACTCTCAGCAGTCATTTTCAAGAAAGTCCTTCAGTTGCTTTGGACTATAGCTGAGAAGAGTAACTTGTTAACATCCGAAGAGTCAGAGTTGTTCCTCTCATCACCTGCAGGATATGAGGTATTTGAGTTGCGACTGGTGTTTACAATCACATTTCTGCTAGGCTATATGCTTTATTTTGTGCAATGTTTTGAACACAATTCAACAAACGCATCCATCTGATATAAAACTCCAACTTTACCCAATTTCATACCCAAGGACACTTAAAATGCCAAATTCTGGCTACCAGAGGCGAGTTTTAGTTTTGAGCAATGGAAATTTTTTGGTAAATCTGAGGTACCTCGTCAGCATGCCACACGGTAATCTCCAATTAAATGATTCCGCAGTGTTCAGATTACCTTAAATCGTACCTAAATTAGGAAAATTATACAAGGCTTTACTTGTTCTGTTTACGTTTAATATTAAAAGAAGACCATCAATGAGTTAGTACTCAATCTGCACCTAGTAATTTCTGTTTAACAATATTCTATACGATAGTTACGTACGATAGTCCATGAGCTCACAACTATGTCACTTTATTGTTCAGAGCCTAAGTTATCTCCACAAGAATCAATCTGTAGTCATAGAAACCAAATGTTCTGTTAACCCTTTACCTGATCTGGATCTGACTTGCTCCGTCCACTCATCAATAATCTGTAGAAGAACATCTGATGAGTTATACTCAGTTGCGTCACAAGCTGCTGTATATATATTGCTTGCAATAGTAATGAATGGGAAAATATGAGAAAAACATAATATTCGAGTTCTATATTGTAGGCATAAACAGTTGAAGGAGAACTACCCGCCAGTATATTTGACCCACCCACCAGTATCTATGTGTGGGCATTTGCTGGCAGAAAGCCTCATCAAGACTTCAATATTGGTTGCTCAGTGGCAAGCAGTGCAAATCCTTGTGCGCCACTCGGAAAACATGCAACCTTCCACATCACTCACCACTAATGGGGAAAAGAACTTATCCATACAGAACAGATTTTAGATTAAAGAGTTGCACCTAATTTAACAGATTTTTTTATGAAGTAGTTTCATCTACTTTTCTTTGCTCAAACTCAAAGTTACAGAATCAATCTTGGAGTTGCAAAATCGGGGACATTATGCAAACTATGTTGTACTGAGACGCGAGTGGAGCACATAAACAACTACTTCAGCCTTCATCCTACGCCATGAGCAATTTACCTGATTGAAGTTAGCAAAAGCAGCGTCATCGGAGTCAGTAACAAGGGAAATTCCCATGGATGCTTGCATGCGTCGTAGCAAATTTCTGTTCCCAATAAGACTTGTCCGGGCTTTATCAATCAAATCCTGCAAGCGCAATTCAAATCACAATCAAATCGCTTTCCTGTCGTCATGAATATGTTAATCTTTGGAAATACTATCCCAAGCTGAATACCTGTTTAGCAGCTAGAAGATCGCGACATTGTTGGTTCAAGAATGTGAGATCTTCCTGTACCTTCTTTATCCTGTTCACTAACTTGATAGGATTCACCTGAAGACGCCCAATTTCAGCTCGTTAGCACCAACAGAAGAAAAAAAAGGAAGTTGGATAACGTGAGAGAGGGCTTTACGTTATCGGGATAGAGTTGTTGAAACTCCTTTTGAAGCTTGAACTGAACCACGTTGAGATCGTGGTTCGCTTTCGTAAACAAACTCACCAGACCGTCCGTCGCTTGGTGGTGGTGCTCGTGACCCATTTCCTTTCTTCTCTTGAAATTGAAATTGAAATTTTACGCGCTCTACTATTCCAAAACCGAACGCACAAAGGTTCAGGAGTCCGCCACATGGCATGGGTCATCTTCACCGATTAAATTGACAAACTCCACTACTATACTAATGATAATTTGGCCGTTTGAAATTAATAAATAAATTTGTATTAATTAAGTTTAAAATTAAATTAAGATTAAAAATTTTTAAAAATAAAAATTTTAACCTGATTTTAAATTAATAGGGTATTTAAAAATTAAAATATTTTATTTATGTCACATTTGCTTGTTCTTCCATTGAGATAATAAAATAATGTAGGTTTAATTCAGTTCGATCTTATTTAATTTAACCTAAAATTAATTATAGTAGTCTCATTTTTTAGAAGATTTTGAACTTTTTATTAATAAAAAAATTAAGACTTTAGGTCAAACAGAAAGGATTCTTGTTACATTCCTTGACAATCAAACTTTCTTTCAAAATATTTCACTTCAGGGGGAGAAGGAAAAAGACAAAGGAAATTTTTGGGATACTCTTCCTCTACCCAAACCTATCGATACTAGCGAAAGTTCATACTGAACGTGAAGAGCTTCTCACTTATTCACGGAGGAAAGGTCATCAAAGAAATAAGACGGCCATGCCTCCTTTAGAGCAAGCTAAATCCCCTACTTAGATGGCACAACCTGAGATTGCCCCAGGTATTGATTTTAGCCTTCCTATCAATTCACCGTGTCCCCTTGATAATTCCCATATTGATTCCATTCCTCATTCTGTACCTAATAGTGACTTGGATATTCCTATAGCTATAAGAAAACCCAAGAGTCCATGCATTTCTCATCCCATGTCCTGTTACCTGGCCTATGGAAACCTATCAAAGACACATAATGCCTTTATGTCTAAAATATCTAGCTTGTTTATTCCGAGAAACATACAAGAAGATAGTCGGCTGTAAATGGGTGTTTACAGTAAAATATAAGGCAGATGGGAGTGTTGAAAGATATAAGGTGAGATTAGTAGCTCAAGGTTTCACCCAAACATACAAAATTGATTGTCAGGAAACCTTCGCTCCTGTTGCAAAAACCAACTCTATACGAGTACTATTATCGTTAGCTGCTAATTAGAGTGGCCATTACACCAGTTAGACGTCAACAATGTGTTTCTGAATGGGGATGTAGAGGAAGTAGTGTTCATGGCTCAACCTCCTGAATTTGAGGAGAGAACGGGAAAAGATAAGGTCTGTAAACTCAAGAAATTCCTGTATGGTCTTAAACAATCTCTGAGAGCTTGGTTTGAACACTTTGGAAAGGCTGTGAAAAGTTATGGTAATCATAAAAGCCAGGTTGATCATACAATGATTCTTAAGCGAAATAGGGAGAGGTAAGATCTTAATCTTAATTGTCTATATAGATGATAAAATCTTGACAAGTGATGATTTTGAAGAAATAACATATTTGAAGAAGAAGTTGGCACAGGACTGTGAAATCAAAGATATGGGTTTGTTAAAGTATTTCTAGGTATGGAATTTGCCAGGTCAAAGAGGGGTATCTTTGTGAATAAGAGGAAGTACATTTCTGATTTCCTTAGTAAGACAGAGTTCAGATTCTCTGTTTATTCTTATTGTATCTTACTCTGTCTAAGAACAAAACGACGTTGTTTTCTCTAAAAATTTGACAGCAAACTAACTTAAATGAACAGACGCCTATGGGACCCACCTACAAGCACCGCTTATGGGACCCACCCACAAGCACTGTCATGAAGCTGGCTAGTCAAATCCAAAGCCACTTTTATATGCTTGCTGTCAAACGTTATTCCACAGTCAGTTTTCAAAACAAATTTATTATTATTTTAGTTATTATTATTATTGTTAAATTTATTATTTAATTTTATTTCCATTATTATAATCACTTTAAAATATTAGGATCCTATTT
>JANVCQ010000001.1:31952652-32002545 GCA_025531925.1 Erythroxylum plowmanianum
ATGCTCTTCTGCGACGTTTTTAGAACCTTTTGTGACGTTTTTAAAACGACGCAAAAGGGCTTGTTTTCTTGTAGTGTGTATCATTATTTGTTGAACTAAAACATGAATAAATGAAAATTTTAGAGGAATTGTTTTATACGAATATGATAGTTGGGTCTGGTAAGGAGTTAAAAGTTCAAAAAAGATAATGGTCAATGATGGACAATAGCAGATAAGAATTTCTCTTGGGAGTCTTGGGGGGTATCTGTAATGTCTTAGAGAATGTGGGGTTCTTTCAACACTAAATTAAGACTTCTCTTTGTTTCTTCCGGTGCTGTAGTATGTATCCCAACTTTATCAATCCAAGCTGCCCTCAATGCAATGTATTTCCCATTGCAAGGGAACTGTGGATTGATATATAATACTTTCAATTTTTTTCAAATCTAGCTCGAGTTTTAAAAAGTGACAATAAAATATTCAAACTTTCAATTTTTTTAAAATTCTAGCCTGACGTTAGTGTCTATGTTAAATTTGCTGATGTTTTTTGTCGTGTGTTCCAGAAACCCTAACTATTAATACTTGTCAGCCAAACTTAATACCACAAATGAAGATTAATAAATCAACATCGTTGTTAAAAATAAAATCCCTAAATCAGTTTACTCAACCTCAACCCTTCGTTATGTGTTTGTTCTCCCGACGCCCTTAACCTTTTGTTTTCTCTTTGTTCTTCCAATGCCTAAAATTACTATCGCATTGCAACATACTACACCAGCAAGTTTTTCGTTTTTGGTTCGTTCTTTTGATGCCTTTAGTATGATCTGAAGGGTAAGAGCGTCGAGAGAACAAATTGAAAATGAAAAAAAAAATAAAAATCAAAGTGTAAGGTCATCGGGGTTGCATAATTTGATTCAGGTAATTTTTAAATAACGACTTTGTTTTAACTATGTGAATAAATGACGTCATTTCATTAATTTTTATTTGTTATATTAATTTTAGTTAACGTGTATTAATAGTTAGAGTTTCAGGAAAATTTGGCAATCCATGCCAGGAAGACACCAACATTGGACTAGAATTAAAAAATTAAATTTTGAGTATTTTATTGTCATTTTTTAAATTTGTGCTAGAATTAAAAAAAATTGAAAGTTTTAGTATTTTATTATCACTTTTGAAGTTCGTGCTATAATTATAAATTTGAGTAAAATTTGAGATTTTTTTGTAATTAACCATATATAATATGTTAGGAACTCCCATCTAGTTAGAGTTTTAACTATTTTTATTATGATTTAAATTTATCTTGTGTATAATTAAGATAAAGGAGTGAGATATGTTATAATTGAGTAATGGTATAAATGAATTACTCTATATACGTATATAAATATATACACGAAAAAGGAGATTTTGGAGTCACGCGTGTAGGCCGTGGCATCGTCACTCTTCTTGGTTGGACCACAGATTCAAGACTTGTTAGTCCACGATGCTGATAGGATTGCCGGGAAACAAAGACGGCGACATTGTTGGCATTATTGGATGGATGTGATGAATTTGACTTTAGTTGTTTAGACTATGACTTCTTCACGAAAAGGGAAAAGAAAAGAAGGTAGAAATTAACCAACACGCCATGCCAGTAAAAATTTCATCCTTATTTATGTGTAAGTGGACAGCCTTTTCTTCTTAAATAGAACTTTAAATTTATCGATAGTATTGAGAGATGCCTCAACTAACCCTTTTTGTGTTTTTGTCAGGAAAGAAAGGATTTGAGAAAACAAAGGCGGACGGTGGAAGGAGACCCGAGTTTCACAAATTTGTTTGTAATTTTGCGTCTGTGGACCAACGAGAAAAAGGCACAATGACAAGATAACGTTAGACTTTCTGAAGCTTAAGTGGAGAAGCTTACATCAGAAAGCTGATGTCATGATCATATGTTTAATTTTCTAAAGAGACGTTTGCGGGAACCGTTCAAACCACATTAAGTACTAGGCAGGGCAGCCATCCATGAACATGAATTCAATAATCAACAAGGTAGGCTGCGTGGACAAGACGGCCTGCATTTTCCAACTTGACCACTACATACAAATTCTCCGCTTACTAATAAGCTCTTCTGCTATATTTTATTCACTTCTAAAGCTCTACCATGGATGCTCATTCCTCTTGCAAAGTAAAGGTAAGTGCAGTACCACTATACTCCTCTTTCAGCTTTTCTATTGTCTTCTGCATTTCTCGGAGCTATTTAAGTTTTTCCATCATGTCGATGCAATCCTTGTATTTTGCTAGTATGTTTCATTTTCAGGTGGAACCTCTCCAAGTTGAATTGGAAAGCCTGCGAAAAGAGAATCAAACTCTTAGATTCATGCTCGAAACTATGAACATTAAAATCGACAGTCTTCAGCAACAACTTCAAGAATGCAAGGCACAAGAATTGATCACAAGTTTGACACAGTGTAGCTCCTCGCACGAAGAGGACCCTGAAATGAACAAAAGAGCCAGAATTGAAGATAACCCTGCACAAATCTATGTGAGAACCGACCCCAAGGACAACAGTCTTGTAAGTCCATCTATACCCTTTTCGAGTTACATAGTCATAAACCAGTTTCAATTGAATCTGACGTGAATTTAGGTGGTGAGAGACGGATACCAATGGAGAAAATATGGTCAGAAGGTTACAAAAGATAATCCATCTCCACGAGCTTACTTCAGGTGCTCTATGGCCCCAGGATGCCCCGTCAAAAAGAAGGTATACACAGAATTACCAAGCGACACACAAGTCCATACTTATTCATCATCTAGTGCATGTTGCGACCATTTATGCGTAGCTAGAAGGAACAAAGTAGTTATAAACACTAAATTGTTTAGAAAGCATTTTAGGAGATATCGAAGGCACAACAAAGAGCAAAAAAGGAAAAAGAAAGCTAAAATAATGCAGATGTTTCCAGTCCACTACACAAGTGGCATGAATATCATCATCATCGTCATCATCACTCAGTCCGAAGTCCCGCAATGAAGCGAGATCTGGAAAGATCTGATAGTATGCAGCCTTATCCTTATATAATAGAGAGATTGTTCCCAGTAGATCCACATATAAACGAAATAATATAAGAGTTATGCAAGTTATAAAGAGAATAGGTAAAACTAGCACGATCAATTATTAATTAAATAAAATTTACATTAAGTACATAAATAAGTAAAAATATAGGGTATACTTGATGGAGTTTAGATCCGCGAGTACTCGATAAGTTACAAAGATCGACTCACATCGTTTCTAGTTATTTTAGGAGTCCTTACTTATAAACCCTGAAGGTATGCCAATCCTATTGTCCCCATAATTTGTGTGCCGCGAGTCTCATCTCTAAATAACTATTATGAGTCTCATCTCTAAATAACTACTGTGTTAGCACGACTGGCGACAAATAGAGTTGATATTTACAAAGTGTAAGATATTAACAAATCGGGTCAATCATCAAGTATGTCCTTATTTGTCTTGTATCGTAGTTCTTTTTACTTAAATATTCTGCGTTTTTTTTTCCGTTAATCTGCATTACTATTTTTCTGTTACATTTATATGTGAGTCTATCGAAAACAACTTCTCTATTATATATAGGTAAGGCTGTGTATTATTGAACCTTTCTAGATCCCGCTTCACTGCAAAATTTCAGATTAAATGTGATGATAATGATGATGTACTGGTGAACTTTAAAAGTTAATCCCGTAATAGGATATACGCGTAGTTGTACATAATTGACCATGACCATTGAAGACTTTATTAACAAGAAGTAGCTACGCAATTTGACTTTCGGGATTGTAATTCCTAGACTCAATTTGATTGCTTGTTACGTTTCCTGACGTAGTGTTCATGATTCAAACTAAACTCAGTCTCGTCTCCTAGGTGCAAAGATGTGTGGAAGATAAGTCACTGGTCGTTGCAACTTATGAAGGAGAGCACAATCACGATCCTTGTGATCAGTGGCTCAGGCAGTCCTTGGACTCTCCACTAAGTCCAATGGGCTCTGCAGCAACCAAAGCTCAGTTCCCAGCCACAACTGTTCCTTTTCAACAAGCCGTAGTCCCTCTTGATCTCACTCTGTCAAGTCCAACCCAAGAGAAGAGCAGACCAGCTCAAGGAAGAAGTACAAGTACTAACACTACTGTTGAACAATGTCTTGCTTCTCTGACCAACGATCCTAGCTTTACGGCAGCCCTGGCCACAGCTGTGGCTCGCTCCATCACCATGTGAATTTGTGCATGCACAGAAAATAACAAGATAAAAATGGGCTGATATTTTTGGTCTCGTGCTTCTATTGCTTAATCAAATAGTATGGGGCAAATATTAAAATAAATGCATATTTATGTTAAATGTCTGCCAAAATATGTTAAGCAATGAGTCAAATTGTTCGATTTAGTAGAAGCTAACGACATAGAAGGGACTACGCGAGGACACTAACAAGTACACTAAATTTCTATCAAGTGATCCTGAGATGGTCAATTGATTTGACACAAAAAAAGAGATCATGAAACTAAACATAAATTTGACCACATGAAAATTATCTTGAAGAAATTATATGAAATTGTTTTAATGTGGTAAAAAATAGATTTACGGAAAAAAAGATTATCACGAGTAGATTTGGCATTACCCAACTCTTTCTTTCGCTAATTTGGCTCTTCTCTCTTTTGCTTCTTTCTCTTCCTCTATCACTTCTATTGACCCTGTCTTCGCTTTCTTCTCCAAAGTAACTCAGCCTCTGCCACTTCCGTATCCTGGCACTTTCGTATCCTCCATCGCATTCGGCGCTTTGAAATTCACATTTAATAATACCCCTAATGCTTGCATCTCTTCTTCATCTTTTAGGTACAGATTCAAATTGAGGGTAATAGCATTTCTATTACACATCTATTCCTACGTAATACACCCGTCTTTCTGACCCACGTCTCTTCCCTACTCAACCTCGACTCTCTTCCCTCCTGGCTCCAACTACCAGACAAACACACGAAGCGATAGCTATTTCATCTCTCTCCCGCGATCCCAGTTCAGGTGAGTCTTAAAGTTGATGTCTTTTTCTTTCCGTCTGCATCTCTTTCACATGCGCACAAAACGAGAAAGAGGTCCGCCTACAGGCTTAAAGCCTATATTTACCAGGTATATGAAGACGGGTCGTTGCACCTGTCCAGAGAAATCTGGGTTTTGTGTTGAAGGGCTCATGGTATGAGCTGACTCCGTATGTGATATAAGCCCTCGCTCATGCCATGTATCTATCCAGAGAAATCTGGGCTCTGTATTGAAGGCTCATGGTATGAGTTGAGATTCGGTGAGTGATTTAAATCAAATTCTTTTACTGTTTCAAAAATGGGTTTTTGTTTACGGGTAACCCACGCCCCGTAACCTTGTAGGTAAAAAAAAGTAGGAAACCAAGAATCAAATCAAATGCTGGGCTCTTGATAAAACCATATCAAAAATTAAGGCCCATTCACTACTGATATTTAATTTTACCACGAAGTGACACCATATATCAATACTGTATGTCTCCTCTCTTTCATTTCCTTTCATGTTAGCGATGGTTTTTGATTTTGGAAGCTCTTTTGAGATGCTTTTGTCATGTTTTTTCTGTCAGTTGAATGTTATCTCTCTCTCTCTCTCTCTATATATATATATCTTCTTTTATTCGATTTACTTGCATTGACTAACTTTGATGTACCTATGTTTGTTAGGCATGAAGGAACCTGAGGATAAGTGGATAATACTCACTGAGTAAAGTGATAAGAGGTGAATTATAAGAAAACAAGTTAAATGAAAACAGAATGTTTGAAGGGCTTGTACATCGAGTGCTGGTTGGGTATCTGGGTCGCTTCGTCAAAAATTTCCAGAAAGATAAACTCAAGCTCGACATATGGAATGGTAATCTCTGTGTTTCTCTACCTCTCTATTTCTTTAACTTCATTTTACAAGCTGTGAACTGCCCATAATTGCCATCAAGTTAACACTCTTGTGATAAATTTCCATGCTTTTTGTTCTTTAAATGTGTTAAATTCTCTGTTTAGATTGTTATGAGTTAACCCTATTGAATGCTTCTTCTTTGTTTTTTTTTTTTTTCCAGAAGAAATAGTATTACTGGAGAATGCAGAGCTAATTCCTGAAGCTTTTGACTATCTACAATTGCCATTTGCTGTAAAACAGGGTATATAGCTCAAGCACCTTTTGGTTTGTCCTTTTCAGACTGTTTTCTTTTTCCTCCTCTCTTGTTTCCCTCTTTGGGATTTCTGACATGCTCATTGCTGTTGAATTTTGTTTGCTCATCAGGTCGAGTTGGGCGATTAAGCCTCAAAATTTCATGGAAAAGGATTGGTCGGGAATCTCATGACCAACTAGTCACTATTTCTATCGAAGATGTATTCATTTGTGTATCCCAGCGAGATGATCAAGACGTAACCATAAAACTTAAATGCATTTTCTATTTGTTGTTCCAATAAAATTCTATCTCTATGCTTATGTATTTACATTCATGCATTTATAGAAATTTGCACAAATAATTTGTGAGGGGTAGAAGGAAATGTAATATGAATCTCAACTCCTAATGCTTTGTCATTTATTCCTACCTTGGCAGTGGAGCTTGGATGCAATTGAAAGAAGAGAACTCGATGGCAAGAAGGCTCAACTTGCTGCTGCAGAGCTTGCAAAATTGTCAAAACGTGTTTGTGGTAGGCTACTTTAAATAATTGAAACTTGGATGATGTTAGATATAATTTAGCTTAAAAAAAATTCCGGTGATTAGATTACTTCATTCTTACTGTTTTTTGATTCTTCATAACAATTACACTGTGATGGGATTTACATTCACTAGAAATTTTACAATTGTTGTAATTCTCATTACATTACTTCCTCTATTCCCTGAGAATACATTCTATAAAAGATTCATCCATTACATGGCATTCTGCCCATTATCACAATATGGCTACTTTAAGTTCATAGGCCTTGCAGTTTGGATGGAAATTCTAAACAAACTAAATAAATTAGAGGAGCTTCTACAATCTTTACCAGTTCCATTATCATAATTATGCATCACCTACTGCCTCTTGTATGGATACTCTCATGCTTAGTATTCATTTTAGCATGGAGCTACTTACATTTTTGTTGTTCCCTGCAGAGAATAACAAGGGAAAGTCTTTTTTCTCTTTCATTGCTGCTAAGGTAATGCCATATCTACTAGTGAAAATATCTTGGTAGCATGGATGGCTTATGCAATAATCCTTTCACTTATTTTCTTCTGATTTAGTATTTGTTCTTTGCCAAAATACTAGTAGATTTTGTTGTATTGTTTGGTTACTAGAGAAATCTATTGTTGATTTCTTTTGGTATCATTCTGATAAATTTTGTGATTTGTTATTTTGCATTTAGGCCTTTGACATTATCCTGGTATCTATAAAAAATTTGCATGTGCAATATAGCGAAGTGCAGATTGATTCGGTAAGCTCAATTTCCTTTGTTCATCTTACCTGTTTTATAATTTTATGGCAGAAATTTGTCACTGCTGCGCTATTCCATTTTGCATTTCTTTTGGCTTGATTACTTCTCATATTCACAATGGTGGAATGTGAGAAGAATGAGAAGAATAAGTTTTCTGTATTCAACTTAGAATAATACCACAGATATTTATACAGGAATACATAGGTTTAAACAAGGAAAATAATCCCTATATTCATGCTAAATTCCCTGTGACTATGTTATTTACATTAACTATATAATCCCTATAATTACGTAACTACTATATGATGTAACAGAATGGAATACTAGTGACCAAAATTTCATCACTTTCAAGGCTTGCTATTTGAACTAAAAGATTTATTGGACCAAATAAGTCCATATTAATAATTGGAATATTATATTTGTTGTTTAGACTTTGGAAATTAGGTTGGATTTTGAATTACACAGGACTAATGATTGATTTTTGTTAAAAGATTTTCTGCTGATTACTTTGCTTGCAAATACAATCTATGTTACATTTCATGTTCTATTAAGAGCTTTAGGGGGTTTTGTAGCTTATTTTAAGTTTGCCGAAGGTATAAAATAAGCAGACTCCAGCTTAACATGTTTGAGTTGCATAGATTGGGGATCATGAAGTGATTGATGTTGGAGATTTGTGTTCATGGAAGGATGTGGAGTGTAATATGGTGCTTTTTAAAAATACTTTCCAAGTTAACATTGACTATCACTACCTAGCATGCATATTAATGATTGAAGCTGAGCAGTTATTGAATTGCATGGTTGAGGGTGATGAAGAATTATTGGTGTTGAAGATTTGTGGTTCATGGTACAATATGGAGTCTAACATAGTGTCGTTTTCTTCTGTTCTCTTTTACTATTTGGCGTAAATAATGACTATCATGTCTCTTCTGAAAATTTTTAAGTGTCTTTATTTGGGTAGGGCAAGTTTTATTGATCAAGAAGAGGGTTCTAAAGGTTCTTGTGCTAAACATTTCCTAGAGAGCTACTTGCAAGGATAATTTGACAATTTCATAGGATTTATATCTTCCTAAAACCACCTTCAAAATGTAAAACCAAAGGAAAAAAACCCATAGTGGTAACATACATAAAGTACTCAATCCAGAAGAAATTGAAGATTGCAGTTAATGATAATGACAGTTAACTGATACAATAACTTTGTATTAGTTAAAAGGAGCCTGTCATCGTGTTTGTGTTTATTGCCTTAAAGACTGATATTATTGGTTCACTTCTTTTTTTGTTTGTGTTGTAAATCCTGCATTTGAGAAGTGGTCTAGTTGAAAGAGTAGTAGTTATTTTTCCTTTTCATTGTTGCAGCCGCAGCTTCTTTTGGGTTTGAAGTTTTCAAGCTTAACAATGAAGCAGAATCTGGTTGGGTAAATTTTTTAGGTCAACTCTTTTATTAACTGTAGTTCACATTCTTGTGCTAATGTTTTCTTTCCCTTATTCTCTGGTTGTGTGAGTTGAGAACTGTGACTGCCTGCCACAAGTTTACTTATGGAAAATCATTTTTTGTGGAATGTCAATTTTTCATCTGTTATTCTCTTGCTGTTTATCTTTGATAAATCACATGCGTTGGCTTGCATGCAATGGAAAGTCGATAAATTTCCCAAAGAACCAATAGTAAAGAATCACAAATGGTTGAGGAATATGCACAGTTTGACTTTGACATGCAAAATGTACTCTTGTTAGTGGAAATATGATATTCATTACTTCCATTTTCAATTTCTCAGCAATTTCATAGGTATATACATTTAGCTGTTTCTTGTAGTATATAATGTTGCACCTGAGTATTCAGTTGATCCATGGTGGCTGGAAGCAGTTGGAATTATTTGGCTATACTATTTTACGATTTTCATCCCACTAATAGATTACATGAGTTCCTTGGTGCTTTAGGTTGCTGTTATCGTGAGCTTGAATGTTTAAATTGTAATTTTATTGTCCTTCATGAGGCTACTTGGCGTACATATCTATGGTTGATTAAGACAAGGAAAATGAAAATAATATTTGTAGTTCTTGTATATGGATCTGACAAAGTATTAGAGAGGGAAAACCTACTCTTGGAATGTAGAATAGAGCTACTAGGGCCATGGAAATCAGGAAATCCTTTTGGCTGTACATGTGATACCACTCTGTGCATTTTCATATGGTACTTGTTTCTTAACCTATTATAAAGTAAAAGAGATACTAGCCGACTGTGAGAAGATTTTCATTCTTGCTGCTTAGAGAAGTTGGGTATTAGAGTGACAGAGTAGTAAGGATAGAAGAACTCTAGGGAATAAATATAGAATCTGTTTGTGTGGCTTTGCAAAACTTTCATTATATGTTTAGAACCTGTCTATGTTGGCTTATGATTACATCTTTTTTCAGCTCATCTGTTGGAGGGGACCAAGTGAATAAAACAATAGAAATTGAAGGTTTCGAAATTTATTGCAATGCAAGTGAAGGTCCTTTGGAATCAACAAATTCTGGTGATGCAATGGACTATAAGTCCCAGGGCACTGCAAGATCTGATGGCAGTAAATTTGACCGTTTATTGCAGCCATTTAATGCATCTTTGTCACTTGTGGTATGAGAAATGAAAATGATACTCTTTCTTCAAAAGTCATCAAAGTCAGTAGAAATGTCTTGTTTGAAGATGTTTGTCTTCATGAGATATTTGTAGGCATGGATATAATATGTAATTCAGAGTGCATTGATGCTTTTGGTAGAAATGATGTGTTCTTGTCGTGGGTTTCTGTTTTCATTTTACTTTTTCCTTCCTCTCCTTGATACTTACCTTAGAGTATGACCTTGATCTTCTTGTTAATTCTCTTTTATATGCTTAGCTCTCTACGTAGGTTGGCGATTGGGTCTACTTAAACAAGATGTGGAAGTTGTTTCTAATGTGAGTTTGCTTTTGACACAACATTGGTTTAGTAGAGAAATCAATTTAAAAAAATTCAAGATTCATAACATTGTGGAATCATGTATTATCACTTCGGATTTCCTGGCAAATATTTGGTGTTAACATATTGTATGTGTACTCGTTAATGTGAATCTTGTTTATTGCAAGCAATAGTATGTATTAGTTGGCTTATGGTCAATATCTTGTCTCTTCAATTATTTTTCTTATCAAAGTATCAAACATGATGGACAAATATAATCTAGAAGTCATTGGATGTTGATTGCCGTTTTCCTATGGTGTATGTTTGATAAAACAACATGGTCTAAGATTATATGATTATTATTTACAGGGTTTAGATTGTGAAAATTCGACTTTCTTCTGTAGTTTAACAGAACAGGAAAACTTGATGGTGATTTGCCACAGTACTCAATTGCGGCAGAGTTGACAGGCTTGGTTGGTTCAATGTTTACTTGAGGCATTTACTAGTTATACACATGTGCCATTTGTTTAATAACTTAATGTAAAATAGTGCTAAAACTGTTATGTTCTTTGGATCTTTTTTTTTTCCCCCTAGGAGGTGTTTCTAAATGAGGTCCAATTGCAAAAAATTCTGATGTTATTTGATTATGTAAGCACAAGCCGCTTACGGGAGAAGTAAGTTCATTGTTATCCCCTTTTCAACATTTCTTTGATTGGTTATGTGCTTATACCAGTAGACTATTAATAGATCTGTACATGGATTTTTTTTTTCTACATATCATGTCAAGAAAGTAGTGAACTTGAAAGCTTAGGTTTATGGATGAAGCTTAGCACTAATCATATATTAAACCCAAAAATTTTTTCCAGAACTTTTATAACTGATGTTATGGATTTAACTTCATTTTATCAGCTACTGTTGCTAAGTTTGATGTCTAACAGATGTCTACACAACATTTTGTTTCACTTGTTTTGTTTCTTGTGCTGATTTTTCAGTCTTCAATGTGGAGTGCCACCTTGTGAAGGAGATGCATTTTAACCGTTTTCCTTTATTAATTCTTTGATTACTACTCGTTTTCTTTTCTTCCCTTTCTTGTTCTCATGTTGCATCATATGTTTTTGTGCTGACCTACGGTAGTAAAACCTATGTTGCATTTATGGGAAAAATAGAGTCCTCATCAATATCAAATTATTTGCTCATTTGCTTTAGTTTATATTCATGATATGCATATCCAGGTGCTGCCAACATCCAAACCCAAAAGTTGGATTCAATTTTCTCTGTTAATGTTTGATGTAGGTACGGAAGGTATCGTCCCTGGGGTTGTCCTCTAACACGAAAACAAAATGGTTGGCAAAAGTTATGGTGGCACTATGCACAGGAATCTATCTTGTCAGATGTTCGCCGGAAGCTGAAGAAAACTTCGTGGAGATATCTGGGGCAACGATTGTATGTGTGTTTATATCTTAGATGTACACTGTGACGTGGATTTGGCTTGATAAATTTTCTTCCTCAAGACTTGACATAAGGGTTTTGTGACAATTCTGATAATTTATTGACCGCTTCCAGAAAATAAAAGAATGGGAGAAACATGGATAAGTAAAACTACGAAGCCTAGTGGTTAGGGAGGAAGTACTTCCTCATCATCCAGGCTTCAAATCCGGATAGATGTATGGGATTAAGAAGTTGTAATTATTAATGCTTTCCATTGTACCAGAAACGAAAAATGATTATTCCTTACTGTCAATTTGAAGAATCATGCGTTTGCTACTAGATTCAGCCCCACTGTCTGTCAAATATTTTCTGTTTAACTCATAAGTACGGAATGTGAGAAAGAAGTTGAGAAAATGTCAAATCACAGGACAGGGTAAATTCTATGGTATACTTTTGCTGCTTGTGCGCCCATGTTTTACCTATGTACTTTTTTTATTTTCTTTATATTTAGATTTTTTTATTTTGAATATAGTAGTTGTTCACATGATCACATTCTTCTTTAACTACTGAACTTTTTATCTGGGACCAATTACAGGATTTATCGTCAGAAGTACATTGAGTTGTACAAGAATAAGCTAGAATTTCTTCAACATGAGCAGGTAATTGTTTCTCGGCCATATATCCATACTATTGGTCTATGGCCATCTTATCAATAGTTTGGATGCATAAACCTCAGTGAGGGTTTCAATAACTAGAAAGAAAATGCTGAGGGTTTCAATAACTAGAAAGAAATGCTTATCTAATTGTAGGTTGTAAAACATAGAGTATCTTGGTTTATGATAAGGAAATTGATGGTGCTAGATCATGTTATTAAAATAATTATAGCCAACAAGAGTGGAAGTTAAGAGCGTTTCCAATGTATTATGAATACAAGATATCTTTGCTTCATTTGCTTAATTGTAGAGGACAATTTTCTCACTTTATTCCATTTTCCTGCTTGTATTGCTGTTGGTTTGTGGGAAACAGATTTGTTACTTTCTATCTGTGGTGGCATTGATTTTGTTATGTAACATGTATTCAGTCAGTTGATGATTATATTCTTCGGGAGTTGGAGCAAATTGAGAAAGACTCTGATGTTGAAGATATCTTAAACTACAGATCTGCTGCTGAACATGAACTAGAGGTATATACTTATCAAATGCACCCTTTGTTTTACTCCATTGTGTGGCTGTTCTTTGATCTGTTTGACTAAATTACATTGTTAAGCTCCAAGAGATGCACTATAATTTGGTTTCAAATTCTATTGGGGACAAGGTATTAAATTGCAAAATCACTTGTTCTTTATAATTAGAATCCACAGGAATTTCTAGTGGTGCATATAACTTAATGCCAGAATGGGTGCAGGTCTTTTAGTGCATTGCGAATTCCCTTCATCAACTTGCTGCCTTTATTTTTGGTGGAATTTTTTGTTGAAACTTCTGTAGATGAATTGGAATTCGGTTGTTAGTGCTAGATGAGAGTTTTAAGCATCTTCAATATCACTTTTACATATAAACGCATGCTGTGAACAATTTACATGTGTAACTGATTTACAGGAACTTCTTTCAAAGTCATCGTCTTTGAATCTTGGGATTAGTGGTCCTAGTGCTGTGGTAGGGAAGACACTAGATGAGCCTGCATATGGAAAATCACGTGGTTGGTTGAATTGGCTCTCTCTTGGTATGCTTGGTGCTGGTGGAACTAATGATTCTAGTCAATTTTCTGGTGTAGTCTCCGATGAAGTCGTACAGGTGGATTTCTAGTCTTTATTAAGTGAATTACAATATATTTGATGGTCATCAATGATTTGCTTTCGTCCTTTATTCAGGATATTTATGAAGCAACAGAGTTCCATCCATCAGTTTTATCCACTGGGGATGCTGATGTAAATGAAAAGATGTTTGCTTTTGCAATGAAGTTTAGCATAAGCCAACTTTCTATAAGCTTGGAAAGCCTGTATGCTTTCTGATCCTCTCAAGTCATTTTTCTTGTTTTGAGTTTGGGATATTGGTGCCAGTTGATCAAACACTTCTTCGCATTTGCAAGTTGATAATTATGCTTGTAATCATTATTACTTAGTAGCTAGCACATGTATAGTTGTTTTCCATCTGGAAGTGGACTCTTTCTAATGTATGTCTGAGTTTATTGACTAGAATGTAGCTGCTGTCTGGTAGTCTTCTACTCTACATCTAAATCATTGGTGGTTTTTTCTTGTTTCAGTTCTTCTGGGCAAAAGATTGCATTCCTGGTATTTGAAGATGTGGTTTGTGAATTCAAACTTTGGGAAGAATTGGCAATAGTAATATGCTTTATTAATTCTGGAGAGATACTTGATCCGTGTAATGGAGCTACCATCCTAAAGATGAGAAAGGTTTGTTTCTTGTATGGTAGCTATGTGTGTTATGATTATAGTTCTGAATGATTGGTTTCAAATTGTTTTTGTCATTTTGTTTTTCTGTTTATGGGATTTGCTTCTCTCCTCTCCCTCCTTTTCCTCTTTCAAGCCATTTATATGATAAATGGGAAGAAGTTGGTCTGGGATAACGTTAGCCCCCTGTTTTAGTTCACATAATTTGGAACTTTACCAGAGGGAATTTCAAATCATTAAAATGTCTTTGCCTTTTAACAGTCGTTGATGGATAAAAATGTTAGCTCTTGCAAGCTTCAAGTTGATGTATCCTCCAAACAAGAGGTTGGACTGTCTGTGAAGGTACTATTTTGTCTATGGTCCTCTTTGTTTACAGTTTTGTCCTTGCCATTTCTGAATCATAGCACTCGATGCAGGCAACGATTCAACCACTTGAACTTACTTGCGAGATGAATTTTCTTCTAAACTTTGTGGAATTTTTCACCATATTGAAGTTGGTTGAGTTTCAACATGATAGGGTAATGCTTATTATGTTCAATTGTTTTTCATTCCAAAGCCCAAATTTTGGATTTTATTGCCATGCTTTATTATGCCTGATTCCTAGATTTTTGAGTGATTCTATTTTGAAAGAATTTATAAGAATAAGGGTAAAGATGCTCTAAATGGGGTGTCAAGATAAAAACAAATATAGGTAAGGATGCTATCAATGGGTGCCCTGGGCTATTGGAAGGAAAGACTAAAGAAGGATAGTGAGGCTCTCAATGGACTACCATACGGAAACTTAAGATAAAGAGTATCAATGTCTCAATGGGGTATTGGTTCATAGTGGGGTATTGGTGTTTCCAAGAGGATAGGTTCTCATAATTGGAATTTGGCTTTGATATCCCACAAGAAAGTAGAGATAAAAGGAGTGGTAAAGGAGAAGGAAGGAGAATGTACATAGTGGTTTTTACATGTTCTAGTTGTCGAGTCGACTTTTATGAATACAAGGACTTCGAAGGTTTCTAAGTTTTATTATTCATTACTTTTACTCAGTCTATCTGTAATAGTAGGGTAATACAGTTCTCCGTAATAAGATTATACGATATTCCATAATAAGATAATGTAATATTATTACTAATAACTAAACTATCACATTGTGAGATACAAAAAAATACTTTTATCTTGGACATATAGTAATATTCCTATTTCCAAATGTTAGATTTTCTTTAGTTCAAAAACACCCAATTCCTACAAATGATATGTTTACGAAATAATTCAACAATTTTTACTGTTTTTGAATAATTTATGGTAGAAACTTGAATTCCAACTGTAAATTTTAAAAAACAGAATTACAAAACTCTTCCTTAGGTTTTTACCCAAATATATCCATATGTACAATTGAGAATGTATGTTAATAGGTTGAACGTTTCCTATATGGGACATATGCCTAAATTATTAAGCATACCTCTCAACACTCTCCCTCAAGTTGCGAGTACGAGTATCTAATACACCCAACTTTTTACAGAAAGCACTCGCTCTAAGCCCATAAGTAATGAAGTAAAAATATCAGTAATTTTTTTTCCCAATCCTAATATGAATAGGTACAAACAGTTCCTATTGATTCTTTCTCTAATTAAATAACAATCAACCTTAATATGTTTGGGTTGTTGCAGTCTATGCTCCTGAAACACAAGACTGCAGGTAATATATACAATTACTTGATTATTACTAGATATAGAAGACACATATTGTTTCATGCTCTTTTGTGAAACCATCTTTAATCATCAGCAGACGACTTAGCCCAGGCAACATCATATTGATCATCAATTCTGGTCTGTCCATGATATACAGCATACCTGGATCCTTTCTTAAATTTCATAGTTTGGGCTATTGCTTGCTTAGGTGATTTTGAGGTGATAACACAAAGTGGCTTTAGGATAGCATCATAGAAAGAATCTGTCAACAACTCATTTCAAGACCCTTGTGATGAAAAGGTGGTTGAGTAGTCTCCTCAAATGTAAGAGATAGTAGAGATTACGCAGATGTGGCAAATGATAATAGAGAAAATCTTTTGAGGGAGAATAGGATTAATCAATTGAAAATGTCTAAAAATATCTTTACTTTGGCCCGAAATGTATAGGGTACTATGTTAAAATATTAAATGCATGAATTACATTTTCAACATCAACAACAACAATTCCCAGTATAAATCTTGCTGATGAACTAGCTTTTCGGAAATGTGAAGAACTTTTAGAAAGATATTGCTTCTCATCATTCCTTTTTTCATTAGATCATACTTTTAATGCCATCACCATTCCTCAGCAGGTTCTGTCGTCACTAAATGGCTTTGAAGATACTAGAACTCGTCTATCGGCGAAAGCTGAGTGAGTTCCTTTGACACTTCTGATGTTGATTAGTTTTGCTCAAATTAGTAATCCTATGAATTCTGATTTGAGAATTTCACATAATAATTTTACAGATACATCTTCTCGAATCACAAAAAGCTTTACTGGGATGTCAGAATCAGCAATATAAGTGTTAATTTTCATTGGGAAAAGGTTGATTCAGAGCAATATGTGTTGGTAATTTCTTTCTATTATCATTCTTGTGGATCTTTCTTTTTTTTTTTTGTGTTAGTGGCCTTCTTCTGAGGTTAATGTCTGTGTTATTGCTATGATTACCATTTGCACTTATGTTAACATTCATATCCAGTTGTTTGAATAAGATTTATTATTCTTCCTACTCATTTAGTGTCTGGACCACCTCAGATGTTCATCTAACTTGAATGCAAATACTTTCCTCCCTTTGTTTGTACAACTTGTTCACTGGATTTTATATTACTTAATTTTGAAAGCGTGAATGACTACTACACTTTTTGTTTAGTCAACCATTTTTACTGGTTATTTTTATCTTGCATAAAACTTTTCCAAGTTTACAGACTTTCACATTCATCGCAAAAATTGAGCGGCCATGAGTTAAGTGCAAGCAGTGTTTTGGTTTTAGGCTTGCTAATTGGAGTTCCAGTGTTTTTGCCTTTCTGCATACTGTTCTAGAATTAGGGTCCTCTTATGTTTATAATTATAATCACAAGCCAATCCTCTTACTTTAATAATTTCCTTCTCAGTACTCTTACTGATTGAAATTTATCAACAAAGTTGCTAATAATCTAACCAAGAAATTCTGCTTATAGTTTTCAATCTTCTAATTTTGTCATGACATTGTTATTAGTTTAGCTTTGAAAGAAGGTTTTATTGTATTAGAAAATCGATAATAGGAAAAAGTCCCTCTACTTCTCCAGAAATGAAATAGAAAGGTATAAAGTATCTAATAATAAGGCAGTGTGTGAGGTAGTGAGAAACAATCCATGCGAATGGACATATGTTGTATTTGGGTTCTGGAGTTTAGTCAATTATAAATTTGTAAATTGTCAGGGAGTCAGGGATGAGCCTGAAATAATTTAGAACCTCAAGCCTTCTCCAACAAACCAACAATTCATCTTCTCTTCGCAACAGTCTATTCTCTAATGAGCTAGAATATGAATGTTCAAGGGCTTATGTACTGATTTCTTTTTTATCATTTAACTTCATCTGATGCCAACCTGCCTATTAGGACCTTTATTGCAACATTAATCAATGGGACGCACATTTTTTCCTTCTCCCTTTATGCCCCACTTCATTCAATTCGAAGTTCCCCAACACGTATTCCCAAAATAAATCAGTTGGTGGAAAGTGCCAAATATTTATAAGTTTACTTGCAACTTAATTAAATGATATAGATCGACATACAGATTCTGTTATAGGAAATAGTATAGATCATGATCCATACTTGTCCATTTCAGTGTTTGAAAATATAGCTTTTTTTTATGTTTATTATTTTATCAGTTTTTATCAGTAAAGAATATATCTTATAAAGGATGTAAAAGAAAAAAATTCGATTTTGTTTCCTGTTCTTTTTTATTTGTTCACAATCTATCTCCTCTCGATCAACTAGAATGTTAGTACTTCATGTCAATTCGAAAGGTTCAATTAATTGGTCAAAAGAGTTAAAAGTCTAGTCTAAAGAAGTTGCAGGGTGCGGAAATATCCAAAATTTATCTCAGATACAGTACAAATAGAATCCAATCCTCTTTCATTTCTTTGTAGTTTCTTTCATATTAATTCTATTTCTTTATTCTCTCCTATTCTTTATTCTCTCCTATGTGATTTTTACTGACTGGGTCTTGAATTAGATTGGATAGTGAAGCAGGGAATCCAATTAGTTTCCTATGTTACACGGACTTACTTTGTCTGATGTGATGGAGAAAATAGATTTTAGCTTTTGAAATTGTAAACAAAAAACCTCACAGTTTGTTACTCTGCAGACATTTCATAGATTTGACTTCATTTATTGGGCAGGTACTGAAAATGGAATCCCTTCTCTGTACTTCTAGGTGTGATACTCCTAATTTTGGTGAAGGATGTCATATCAGGGAACAGTTTTCAAGGCTAGATACTGCCAACAATGTTCTAATGGGCTTCCAAGTTGAAAATTTCTTCAACTATTTTGAAGTCAAAATAAATGATGTTCAGGTAAGTTGTCCTGTTCTCCTGAGATTTATATGCTCTCATTACTAATTACTGAAAGCCAGGTCGGAATGCTGCAGTTGAAGTTACTTATTCCTCAGCATCCTCAAACAATTACTATCTTGGACAAATTCAGTGCTTCAATCACTTTGGCGTCTTGCATCATTTCTGATGAATCAATACTGAAACAATTAGGGGTATGTCAATCCAATGTTCGGCCTATACTATACTGTAGCATTTGCTATGTTTGGCCTAAACCCACTTACTTTGTAATTGACAAAAGGATTCATAGTTGGTACAAAAGTAAGCTCTTTACCACCTGCTAGATTTCTGAGAAGTTAACTGGAGATCAATAATTAGTTTGTGACAGTTTATCGCGTGAATTTTTTAAAATTTGATTAACTGCATTGTTTTTCCAGATCAGTGAGATAGGTTACTTTCATTTCAGCTTTCATATTTGTGTTTTGGTCGCAGGTTTATATAATTCTACCATCAATCCATGCAAACTTTAGCAAATCAATTTATGAAACAATTTTAGCATTCATCAGATATCAACATATTCTTCAGTCAAGGTCCAGGCTTCTGAAACTGAAATGTTGTAGATCAGATGAAGCCACAGTGATTCTGCCTTTTGGTTTCTATATTACGGCAAAGTTGCATTCTGTCTCTTTGCGCGTTGACCTGGAAAATGATGGAGAAAATAGCTCAGTGCTAACACTTTCAGTTCAAGCACTAAGTACTAGGTATATTGTTTGCCTGCTTAATCTATAATTTGGAGTCATTGTATCAGGCTCCTTGAACACTATATCCATACTTTTTGCACTCACACTTATCTTGTACAAAATTGAAGGTATGCTCATGCAGATTTTCAGGAGTTCTGTCT
The DNA here is from genome assembly GCA_025531925.1 of Erythroxylum plowmanianum. NCBI lineage: Eukaryota > Viridiplantae > Streptophyta > Magnoliopsida > Malpighiales > Erythroxylaceae > Erythroxylum > Erythroxylum plowmanianum. The sequence continues at coordinate 31,972,247 of JANVCQ010000001.1, forward strand.
CTGTACAAAAGCATTGAAAGTTTTTACTTCACCCTTGAATGGTGAAAGTGACAGCCAGATTCTTTGCTTATCTGGCAATCAATTTGATTCTACCTCTGTGGACCAAGAAGGCTTTGATTTCAATGATGAATGTAAAACCACTGAATCATGCTTTTGTTTAAATTATGGAGCTCGCCAAGGTTTCCAGGAGTGTACTATTGGTCTTAATAATACTGAAATCCATTGCAATCCGCTTATATTTGGGCTGTTGTTTGGGTTCTATAGCAGAATCACTTCATCTGCTGCTTCTTTTATTAGCGATGATTCCTTCAGTGGTCTTGCTGTGAAAGGTCAACACAAAAGGCCAGGTTTTCGGTTCAACAAGTTTGGATTCTCAAATTTCTTTGACACTAGCTCCTCTGACCTTGCTGGCATTTCTTTGGATTGCTACCCGTTCCTTACAATAATCAATACTGGGTCTATTGGTAATCTTGAGTGTTCGCTCCGTCATGCCAGTCAGGACTGGAGGAAATTGTTAAAGCTAAGGAATGAAGATCCCAATTGTCCAAAACAAAGTTCGGAGAAAGAATGTAAAAGTTCCTTTGATGCAAATTCAGTCCCTATCTCAGGAAGTTTTTGGGATTCAAATGTGTTTAATATTGATTTTAATTTTTCTGAAGTCAGATTGCATTTCCATGATTGTTCTTCTGTTATTGGATCTGTTTCACTCCCCTCCTCCAAGTCTTCAATTGTACTTTATGAGGATACTCTGGATCTGCTTTTTTCCACGGAAGGATTGATTCTCACATCTCCACAGTGGACTAAAAATTTCACAGAGTTTCTTTGGGGACCTTCATTATCATGTCTGCCTCCTGTGATAAATGTCCGTATTAGGAAAGGAAGTGCTTTTTCATTGACTTCTGAACTTGAAGTAAGCATTGGTATTCAACATGTCTACTGCGTTTTGCCACCCGAATATTTGGCCATCATAATTGGTTATTTTTCCTTGCCTGCTTGGAGCTTGGATTTAGGTGAGCAGGCAATGAATGAAGTTCATAGTGGCATTGAAACTGAACGTGGGACTCAGATTGTTTATAAGTTTGAGATCTTGGATTGCAGTTTAATTTTGCCAGTTGAACAAGATGACCATCATTTTCTAAAGATAGAACTTCCACAGCTGTATGCTAGTTTTGTCCACAATTGTGCTTCGGATGGTGTTCTAAATGACATTCCTCCCCAATACATGGTTTCATGGCGTAATGTTGCAAAAACGGTTCACTGTTTAAATTTATTTGGAAGGGATCTAGTTTTGTCCCTTATGTTAGGCAAGGATGATGAATCAGGTAACACTACCCTAATTGCTCCACTTAGTGCTGATGTTTGGATTAGAGTACCTTGTGAAAGTGAATGCTCCTCAACAAGCTTTTCCAATTTTACATCTATCATGTCAAGGATTAGCAAATGTCAAGTCATTGCTGATGGTAAGATGTTTTGGCTTTTGTTACTTACGCTGCAGCTTCGATACTGGTGTTCTCTTTTCAAATAATGTGTTAATCTCCTTCTATGACAGATCGCAACACCCTGAATGGATTTGAGGCGCTATTTACTGTCATAAATCATTTAGCTTCTGTTGACAAAGAATCTAAATATTTCACCTCTGATGTCTTACACTTCCTTCAGTTAAGAAGGAATCTAAAGGAAAATGGTGAATCTCCACCTGATGACATGGACTCTGTGCTTACAGAAATTAAATGTTGTGTTGACTCATTCTCTATTACCTTGTGTCAATCACGAAATGAAATCTCATCAGAACCTGTGGCCAAAGTGGACCTACATTTCTTGTGCTCTGCATCTTTTATAAATGATATACCAATGACCGTGGAGTTCAGTTTCTCATCCTTCACTCTACATTCATTGCTTAATTCTGTCATGATGGTGCAATGCCTTGACACTTCTTCAAGGTCATCTGCTCTTCACATAAGTTATACGGAATCCCGTCAGGATGGAAAACAACTTCAAATAACCCTTCCTTCCCTTGATATTTGGCTACACATTTTTGACTGGATTGTGTTCATCGATTCTTGTTACTCTTGTGCTCAAAGAATGACACAAAACAATGTCATGGAGGTAGCAACTAAGACCCCAACTAAAGATATTGTTGATTCTCTGGGAGATCATGCAGCTCATGTTTTACAAGCTTCTGATGAGAATTCAGGTATGGAAAACACAGTAAAGAATAAAAGACTGGACCTTTTCCTCACATTGAAGTCAGAAGATATTGGCCTTACCATTCACCTTCCGGCAGCCATGGGTGAATCTAGGATAGGGAATGTTCAAGACAGGGGGCCTCAAAATGTTTCAGCTTGCTCTGAAGGGAAAAGCAATAGGTATATTGTACTTAGTACAAATAGCCGAAGTTTTAAATTAGCCTTGGTTGGTAGAAATCTAAAATTGAAGTTCACTCTGGAGAAGATATGTGGTTCCTTGGGAACTTGTGAAGGAAAAAGCATTACCAATTGGCCTTTCTTCCAATTTTCCCAAATGAATGTGACAAGTGAGATCTGTAGAACTCAAGCAGAGCTTCTTAATATCAATCTGGGGGTTCAGTGTGATCGTGTGGATGTATGGCTTTCTCATCGAGTGCTGTGCTTCTGGTTTGATGTTCAGTTTGATACTCGTGAAGTAGGATCATCTCAGTCTTTATATGACAGCATAGATTTTAGAATCCAGTTGAGAAAAGCTTCACTTTTGATATCTGATGAAAGGGTATGCGTGCTTTCTACAACCTATGTTTTTATATCATTTGATTTTGGACTGTTCTTACCAACATGAATGGCAATTAAAATTCTGCTTTATTGTGAACTTGTGGTAGTAGTTTTCTTCTGGCCATTTCATTATTCATCTTTTCAATTTATGGCATGAATACTGCTCCAAAACTACTTGCCCGTAAAGTTTGTGGTTGGATTCATTTCTTTGGACTCTTTGCATGTTTATTTTTTTCTCTTTTACAGGATGATTTTTTCTTTAGATGTAAGGCTTTGAATTGGCTTATGTTCCATTTCTTTGTGAAAAATTAACAAGGAGACACACTAAGAAAGAGGTGGATTGTGTTAACTTTGTTAGAAGTTTCAGTAATTCAAATTTTGTGTAACCAAAGTTGTTATTTTGGAAAGAAAATTTAGTGAACTGTACCTTGCAGTGTTTGAAATAAAGATTGGATATTTGTTCTCTTTGCTGGGTACCCTAGAATTATTGACCAATTAGTTGTGGTCCCTCTATTTTCTGATATTTTTATTAGGAAATGAATTGGATTTTGGAATATTGTATTGCATTCTGTTAGAGACCACCTACTCTAACAGTATACCAAACCACAATGACAGAGACTTGCACTGAAAACAGACACAAAGCAGCAGAAGAATAGGAAGAACTATGGAATAGAAAGGAAGAGACAATGAGAATTGTTATTCCTCAGCTAGACTTCGAGAGCTAGCAATCTCCACACAATCACCTTTCAAATGATCCTAACCGAATACCCTCATTCTGCCCCTAACAACCTTATATTCCCTCCTTCTAACTAACTCCCACACTCACATGACTCATCTCTCCCTCTCATTCCCCACTTTACCCTCAAAACCCCACACTGCCGAATTTTCTAGATTTCATACTCCCAACACATTCTGGGAAATATATGTACATTATTCTAAGCATTGTTATACATTTGGTCAAGGATTCTCAATGTTCTTTGGCAAGTTAACATATGCTCCAAGTTGTTTATCAAAACTTTACTCTATCGTCAGGTATACTTTGTTACAAACAGTGGATTAGGTATAAAAAATTCCAGTTTCATTTCTGTGGGTTTAGATTCCTCTGGTACATCTCAAACATTTGCATACAAATTCTTGCAGAGACATCACACTTAGTGATGTATATAGAACATGAAATTTCTTTTTGCATGATTAGCCACATCTCTCATGTTCAAGTGAAATTTCTTGTTTCTCCATGCTTAGGATAGTTCATTCTTCTCTTATAATATTCGATAGTTTGTTTTTGATGGGGGCGTGATCTAAACAAAAGTGTTAGTCCAATAGTGTTCGGCTAAGATTTTGTAATGGAAGCGTTAAGAGTCAAACAGTGTTCAACTAAGATTTTGAAAGTGTTTTCCAGTTTGGTTGAGGTAATATCAAATCCAAAGTAATTATCATTTGGATGGTTTTATATTTCAATCTTAGTTTTCAACAAAATTTCATCTACTCACCAAAATCAAGACAACTATCTGCATATGGTTACTAAAAATCAAATCTTTTATTTGGATTTTCCCCTTCATGCTAAAATTTTAATGTTGGAATTCTTTATAATGTTTTTGCTTCTTACACTGAAAGTGTTTTTTTTTTTAATGTCAAACAACTGAGTATCTTGCAGTACATTACTTCCTGCGTGCTTCCTGTGTGACAATGAGGAAAACGGAAGTCCATTTTTTTGTTATTTATGTCACTTTTTTCCCCCTTGTTTAGTGGAGCGGTCGTGGACCATTGTTGGAGATTCTTTTGAGGAACATTGAGTTGCATATTGTTGCAACTCCAAACAGTATTGAGTGCTCAACTGGTAGTCATCTTGAAGTGAACTACAACAACATACATAAGGTGTATGAAACTCTGGAGATGTTAATGCCCTTAACACTTTAAATATGTCAATTTGCTGATAACTTCCCGAATATGTTGAAGGTACTGTGGGAGCCATTTGTTGAACCTTGGATTTTTCAGATCGATATTAAAAAAAAAGAAGAGATGACTGCTTTCTTAAGTAGTTCTGATACCACAGAGATGAATCTCACCTCAACTGCAAAGCTTAATTTGAACTTTACAGAGTCTCTTATTGAGGTATGTTGACAGGCTAGTATATGTGCACCCTCAATCTTCTTTCTGCTGAGCAGGCATGCCTTGAAACATCATTAGAAATTCAATCAACCTTATTTCCTTGTATTGCTAAATGGTACAAAAACAAACATCACATTGGTGGACTAAGCAAAATAGAATCTTTCAAGAAAGAATATATTGGACATTGATCACATATAATTTTCCTGCATATGCTTACCAATGACACTTGATTTAGGTTTAGATGCTTATATTGGATGCCTAAGTACATGTTATTGAATAGAGTTTTTTGATCTTTGAGCATAAAATTGATGTCATTTCATTTAGGGTTAGATGCTTTTATTGGTTGCCTGAGTACATGTTATTGAATAGAGTTTTTTGATCTTTGGGCATAGAATTGATTTCATTCAATGAGCCTCCATACATTGTGCTTAAGACACATGAGGATTTTGAAGAAATGTTCCATAGACGGGGCACATCATGAAATGACAAAATCATTTCCAGAAATTTCTTTGGTACATTCTCTTGATGATTTTTTGTCTCCAAAAGTGTGCTTTCAGGACAATCGAGATGGTTAAGGATGCTTCATATTCAAGGCAACCAAATGAACTATCTGAAGATCAAAGTTTCTCTGCCCTGAAGTTTACAGAAAATATACATGAAGGAAGATATGCGCCTTATGTACTGCAAAATTTTACTTCTTTGCCTCTAGTATACCATGTCATAGAGGGAATCATTAATCCTGATGACTTTGATTTGTCAAAAGTGAAGGACGGGAAATCTGTACTTCCAGGTGCTTCTGTTCCTATTTTTCCGAACGAAACCCCTGAGGAGTTGATCTTTCGTCAAAGGCCTGCACAATCTTCTGACAGGCTCAATGAAAAGCCTTCAAATGGAGTTATTCATCACTTTATGAGTATTCAACTTGATGGAACATCTCTACCTTCAGCTCTAATATCAATGGATCGTATAGGATTGACCCTTTTTGAGGTTGATTTCTCTAAAGCATCAAACAAAGTAGCTGCTGCAAATGTGGGACACCCACCAGCATATGAGATGTATCCTGATGAGAATGCTAAATCCAATACTGCAAGTGGTTTTGTTGTTCCTGTTGTGTTTGATGTTTCAGTCCAGCGCTACAGCAAGTTAATACGGTTGTATTCAACGGTATGTAAGTGATTTTTCTTGTTGCATCTATTTCTTATTTAATCAACATTAACCCATTTTGTTGCTGATTTAGGTCATACTTTCTAATGCTACATCAATGCCATTGGAACTGAGGTTTGACATTCCATTTGGAGTCTCTCCTAAGGTATGGACAATTGGACTGCTTTCCTGCTAGTAAAAAATTTGATGATACATTCTCATACATATCAGTTAGAACATCCCAATAAAATTTTCTGAGCCACTACTTTTGTGAAGCAAACTGGTTTTAGGTGGCCAGAACTTTAGGTTCAAGTTGTAGAGCTTGCTAATTTGACATTGTTAAACAACCTATTTTCTTGAACTTCTTTTATGTGGGACATCACAACTGTAATTTCATTGTTTCAGATCCTTGATCCAATATATCCTGGTCAGGAGTTTCCGTTGCCTTTACATTTGGCCGAAGCTGGTCACTTGCGCTGGCGTCCCCTTGGAAGTTCTTACCTTTGGAGTGAAGTATATGACCTATCAAGTATCCTTTCACAGGAGAGCAAGCTTGGTTTTCTTCGACCATTTGTTTGTTATCCATCTCACCCTAGTAGCGATCCATTCCGGTGTTGTATGTCAGTTCAAAATTTTAGCTTGCTTTCATCCAACGACCCAAAAAAACATTCATCGTTCCATGTTGATTACATGCATAAAGGGTTGGCTGAAAGCTACAAGCATGATAGTGGGAAGTTAAAAAAGAATTGTATCCATCTGGTGACTCTAAGTACTCCGTTGGTGGTGAAAAACTATCTTCCTGATCCAGTATCATTGACACTTGAGAGTGCTGGTGTGGCTTGCACTGCATTGCTTTCAGAGGTATGAAAATTTTATTGAAATGATGCTGTTATATGCAAATTTCATTTATATTTCATAATCTGAAGAGAACGTGATATATTTCTCTTTTGTCCTTTTCAGTTAGAAATGTCCTTTTATCATATCGATCCTTCTCATGATGTGGAACTGCAGTTCTATATGCATGGATTCAAATCTTCATCTTTGAAGTTTCCACGTACAGAAACCTTCAGCACAATGGCTAAGTTTAATGGAACCGTTCTTTCTCTAACTGAGACCATGACCTTTGATAGTGACACATCTCACGGTGGCATATCATTTTCTCTGGTTTTAATGTAGTTTCGTTAGATTTAGGTTCTAGTTTTTGGATGATATCCATTTTCTAAAAGCATTCATGTTTCCTTGTCTAGGTCCGCTATATGTAGCAGTGGAGAAAATGATGGATGTATTTTCTGGTGCACGGGAACTCTTGATTTTTGTTCCCTTTTTGATTTATAATTGCACCGGTCTCCCAATTAACATTGCAGAATATGCAGCAAATATGAAGGAAAAAGTTTTCACCATTCCATCCTGTTATAATTTGATTCAACAAGAAGTGCTTCAGCACAACAAAGATGGGCTTTGTCTTTTAGCATCTGACCTTGATGTATTTTCTAATGCTCATGTGAATGATGGCTTAGAGCGTTCTTCCTCTAAAAATAACATGTTCGTGGTCAACAAAATTTACAAATCACATCCTAGGGGATTTATATGTAAACCTTCCATTTTGAGTGATGCAGGGAAACCCTTGTGCAACCAACTAGAAGAGCATAAATTCAACAGCCAAAGAGATGCTATCAATATTGGGAGAGATTCTGGCCTTGTTAGTACCAATCATCAAAAGGCTAAGGCTTGCACGTATTCGCCACGTGCAATTTCTTCAGCAAGTGAAATAATGGTCAGGGTTGGTGCTTGCCTGCGCGAATGTTTAGTGGAAAAGGTCCCAAATTCTTCATGGTCAGATCCATTTCTCCTTATACCGCCAAGTGGTTCAAACACTATTCTTGTGCCGCAGTCATCTTCAAATGCTGCATTTATTGTCTCTGTGACTTCCAATACTATTACGGGTCCAGTAACGGGGGAGACACGAGCTATTATATTCCAACCCAGGTTGTAATGTTGCCATTACTACTAGATTGGATTTTTACTTTTAGATCTTTTGTACTCATATGAGCTCATTGTTGTCAATACTGTTTCCTTTATTCTGCAGATATGTCATTTGTAATGCATGTAGCAAAGACCTGTGTTATAAGCAGAAAGGAACTGATTATCTCCATTATTTGGACATTGGACGGCATTCTCATCTTCACTGGACCAATACAGCAAGGTATTGTTTCTGTAGGAACTACATGCCACATATTCTTAATCTTTTACATGATCAGGGTTTAAGATTTAGGGTACTTAATGTTAATTGTTCCACTATAAAGTAGTTTTGGAACGTTGTAACTACAAAAATTGAATGGGTTGCTAGCTGTCTAACTAAGGGAGTAGTGAATCTTCGTAGATGTAGTTGTAAGCTTGATTTGGAGATCCTGTTCTCAAACGTTTTACCTTGTCCAAGATAAGAACAAGACCTAATGTGACATGAAATGGAACTTCTTTTAGTGTTACAATTTGGCAGGGACAAGTCTGTAGTAGGTGAAAATGATAGGAATAAGATCTTTTTTTGAATAATAATGATAGGAATAAGATTTAATGTGATGTAATTATAACTAGTGATGCAATATTTTCTTCTCATCGTTTATTTATTACCTCCGGGGGAAAATATAAAATAGCCTGATGTTAGTCCTTCTTAGTGAGCATCCTTCACTGAGTTGACGTGATCCACGTGGACTATGTCTTTAAGTCTTAGGACATGTGAGTTAGAAAAAAAGAAAGAGGAGCGTAATTGACAATGCTTTAAGTTACATTCAAGGAGAAATTTCATCTCCAAAATCCCATTTCTCTTGTGTAATCTTTTCCAGAATCATGATAAGTTAAAGCTGACCTTATAAGAGGAAGAAGCACAATGTGCGTGATCAGTGCTTGATTGAAGAAGAGAAGATTGTGGTCTTTGATCCAATACTTCTAACAAACTCCATAGAGTTGGATGATGTGTCGGGGAAAAACCTGATTTTGAGAGGGGGAATTTGGAGGATAAGCAAACAAAATTATGATGGGTTAACTGGATAAATTGTGATCACGGGGAATTTGATGGCAGGCATGTAGATATAGTTGTTCAGGGCTCTGTTTGTGCCGATAGCAAGGATGAGAAAAAAAAAAAAAAAGAAAAGAAAGTGAGACGGGTTTGTGTGTTGGTTTGGTGATGTTTATGGTGGTGATTTTGGGTTTTGAGCCCCAAGAAGGTGGCACTTGCTACTGCTAGTTTTACTTTTCTTCATATTTTCCTTGAACATGTTGGGAATTATGGTGGTAGATTGTAAAGACTGTACTACAGGGTGTTCCAATTAGGTTAATGGTAGGAGGATTTGACTTGAAATTTCTCCTTAACTATAATTTAAAGCATCATCCATTCTCTCTCTCTCTCTCTGTTCCTTTTTTGGTTAATCCTACATGTCTCAAGAACTAGAGACAGCCCATATGGCATGTCACGTCAACTCAGTTAACTGTAATCACTAATGGGAAATAACATCTGATTATATTTGATACAAAATGAACTTTGGACTAATTTTGATAATTTGTCTGGAGTTCCAGATTAAAATATTAGTTTTTCCTTGTTGCTGCCTATCCAATACTGCTATAGAAAGACATTGTCATTGCTGTTGGTATCAGGCACACCAAAGTAACTTTGCACAGTACTATGTTAAATTGGAGCCCATGATCTATGTGGCTTACAGATTTACTTGTTGAGTTTGTACTGTTTACTATTGTTATACTAGCAACAAGACTCATCACATAAACACTCAATTTGCAGTTATGTTTTCATCTTACTCTCCATTTACTTTTCCTTGCCTTTTCCATCTAATTCCTGTTGCAGAGAGCTGTTGGTTTCCATTCGTTTTAATGAACCTGGATGGCAATGGTCAGGCAGTTTCTCCCCAGATAGTCTAGGTGATACCCAAGTGAAGATGCGGAATTATGTTTCTGGTGCATTAAGCATGATAAGGGTGGAGATCCAGAATGCTGATATTTCCACTAAAGATGAAAAAGTTGTTGGGAGCCTCCATGGAAATTCTGGGACAAACTTGATACTCTTGTCAGATGATGATATGGGGTTTATGCCATACAGAATAGACAATTTCTCAAAGGAGGTTGGTTGTATAATGTCACTGATTTGAGTTGCTTTTTCTTTAATCGACACATCAGGATTCTATTTTTAGTTTTGCGTTGAGCACCTAAACAGAAGATTCTTTACCTTTTCTTTTCTCTAGTATCACTATTGGATAAAGCAGAACTTCACCTAGAAATATGATGTGGTGCTTCCAAGTTCTATTATTTCCATTGGACGGTTAGACTATATGCTGTTAGAGTGGCTAAAGAAGTTAATCAAGGAACTGACCTAAGGTTGTGTTGGCGCTAAAGCAAGGCACCAAAAAAGGATTTCTAGTCCACCCATTATGAACTTCTAACCTTATTTAACTTGGATCAAAATTTATCAATTATGAGGACTTTATTTAATTCACTTTTTCTAATAATTTTTGTTAATGTTGAATTTCTATTTATCAATTATCAAGATATCAAATTCACTAATTTAAGGGTAATTAGAAGATCTAAGAAAGAGCTACATCAATAGAAATGAAGTCCCATGCATTTCAAACAGCTTCACTATGCTTCTTCTTCTTCTTTTACCACTTACTATGGCTCCAATTATTAGCATATACAATGCATGATAAAAATTAATGAATTGCAACTTAAGCATGTTAGGTATTTATTTGAAAATCACAAATACAAATTTTATTTTCCAAAAGTGCCTTGTTTCAGTTAATGAAGCGCTTTTTTGGTGCCTAGGGCAATCTATTGGTCTTAGCACCTTGATGGTGCTTAGTGCCTTTTATTTCCTTGGTCAGAATTGGTGTCTTGGGGTTGAGCTCCTGACCTCAGTCTTATGTTGAACAATTTGAAACTTCCCTGCATCACTCCATATATAGTCTATTACTATTACTTCTTCAATGTACATTTGCTTCTTTGCAGAGGTTACGGGTTTATCAGCAACGATGTGAAACATTTGACACTATTGTTCAACCTTACACTTCCTGCCCTTATGCATGGGATGAACCCTGCTATCCACATCGTCTCGCAGTCGAGGTATGCATCATCTATTTCTCTTTCTCCACTCTTTGGATTATGATGATTTTTGCTTGGATTAGCATTTATCCTTTGTTTGAAACAAGGTAATTGGAGAGCGTGTTGTTGGGTCATATGCTCTTGATGATCTGAAAGAGTACATGCCTATTTTCTTGAAGTCAAACTCTGAGGTATGTTCTATATCTGTTACATAACATGTACACAAATGCTGGAAATGGTACTCACAAACTAGTTCCATAGTGCAGTTAGTTCTGGAAGCTAAAAAAGACACACACCAGACACGACTAGTGTTGTGCTATATAGCATTACACAACTGTCAATAGTGGTAATTAAGATGGGCCTATCACAATGGGCCAATTGTTGTTTTCATAATTATATATTGTTGAGATACTAAATAGTTGTAATTAGATTATACTTAGATATAGATAGGCTGTAAATAGATTAGATAAGGTAAGTTCGAAATCTCGTAAATTAAGGTTTTACATTAGATAGCTTTAGATAACTTTCCAGATGGCTGTATTCTCCTATTCAATATATGAGAATATATGAAAATTCTTTCCCACATGGTATCAGAGCCATAGGGCTTCTTTTTTTGGGATTTGTCCTTTGAGCAGCCTTCATTGCTGCACTACCGAAACACTATTTTTTGATTCTTTTCTTGGGTGTTTCAGCCTTCATTGTTGCATTCCTCCTTACCTCTCTTGTGTGATCCTCATTAGGGTAGCCTTAATTGCTGCAGTATCTTCTTCTTTACTGCAGTATCTTCTTCTTAATCATGTCAACCTCTTAAACCTGTCTCCACCAGATCTAACACTTCAGAAGAAAGTCAAAGGAGTGTTATGCTTGAACCACGAACCATGGACGGGTCAACCTTATTAGCAAAAACTGATCATGAAGACAAATGAAAAAGTGATCTATCTAAGCATTATGGTAGAGAAAACCAAGGGGAGAACAAGGACAACCTCTGGTGCACCCACTACAAGAAACCGAGGCACGCAAAGGAAACATGTTGGAAAATACATGGTAAACCACCAAGCTGAGAATGGGGAAACCGTGGGAGATAGCAGAGGTCCTAGGCACATATGGTAGATCAATCCAAAGTTGAGGAAAATTTAGGCACAGTGGAATTAAACAGTCAAGAAATTGAGAAGCTGAGAAGCTTGTTGGGGACTATTGAAAAACCTTCTAAGACTTGTTCTTTGGCTCTTTCAGGTAAACCTTTACTCCCTTTTTGCATGAATGCTTTAGAAAATCTTCATACCAATTCTTGGATAATAGACTCGGGTGCCACAGACAATATAACACCCACGTCTCAACTCTTCCACACTTATACCCCATGCCCAAATAACAAAATTGTAGTGGCCAATGGCTCTCTAGTTACTATTGCAGGATTTGGAGATATACACATCACACCTACCCTTATTCTAAAAAGGGTTCTCCATATTCCAAAACTGTCAACTAGCCTACTTTCTATTCAAAACCTTACCGATGATCTTAAATGTTATGCTACTTTCTTTCCTTCTCATTGTGTTTTTTAGGATCAGGTCTCGGGGAGGAGGATTGGACTTGCTAAGGAAAGGGGTGGCCTCTACCTACTTGAATTGCCTCAAAGAGTTAGGAGCAACCTATCTTTGTCATTTTTCAATTCCTCAAATAAAGATACCATTTGGCTGTATCATCTATGCCTAAGTCATCCATCTTTTAAAGTTTTAATGGTCATGTTAACTCATTTGTTTCAAGGATTAGATATTTTTGAATTTCATTGTGATGTTTGTGAATTTGCAAAACATACTCAAGTGTCTTTTTCCTATTAGCAATAAAAGAAACTCTCCTCCTTTTCATTTGATTCATAGTAACGTATGGGGTCCCTCTACTATACCTAATGTCTCTGGAGCTCGTTCGTTTGTATCCTTAATTGATGGTTGCACTCGGGTAACATGGCTCTTTCTTCGTAAACAAAAATCTAATGTTAGCCTTGTTATACCTATTTTTCACTCTATGATTTAAAACCAATTTGGGGTTAAAATAAAAAGCTTTAGGACAGACAATGCCAGAGACAACTTCAACCAAACTTTGTCACCTTTCTTTCAATCATAAGGCATTATCCATGATTCATCATATGGTAACACACCTCAACAAAACGGGGTAGCAGAAAGGAAAAATGGGCACTTACTTAACACCACTCGAGCCTTACTCTTTCAAGGGAATGTACCTGATCCTATTGGGTAGAGGCAGTGCTTACAGCCACATACATGATAAATAGACTTCCATCACGTGTGTTAGACAACAAAAGCCCCATAGCAATTCTTAATAGCTTCTACACACTAAAGAACCTCAAATGGCCTCACACCTAGGGTATTTGGATGCACTGCCTTTGTTCATATCCATAACTAACATAGAGACAAACTAGACCCCCGAGCCATCAAATGTATCTTCCTCGGTTACTCACCCACTCAAGAGGGATACAAGTGTTACAATTCGTCATCTAGGAAATTTTATATCTCTATAGATGTCTCTTTCATAGAAAATACACCTTTTTTCTCCAAGTCCTCTCTTCAGGGGTAGATTTCAATGATGGAAGATACCACTTATGAGTCCTTCAAACCACTTAAAACCCTTGACCTTCCTCCTGCTCCAGCTCGTATTGTTGAAACAACCGAGTCCTCTGAACCAATTACATCTGAGTTCCCCAATTCTACTACTAAACCTGTGTCATCACATGTTCCGACCAGCATTACTCAGGTGTATTCAAGGAGGAAGGTCATTCCAGAGCTGACACAAGTCTAAGAATCCAACTCAGACTCTGGAAATTGAATCATGGTAAGATTTGACTCACCTTTACACATTTGAACCCATTGCTATTAGGAAAGGAACTAGAGAATGCACTAAACGACCACTTTATCCTCTATCTCACTATGTTTCTCTGAAGCACCTGTCACCAACCTACCAAAACTTCATTGTGAGTTTAAATACCATTACTATCCCTAACACCGTTTCTGAGGCATTGTCAAAAAGGGAATGGAGGGATGCTATGACGAGAAGATGAATACATTGGAAAGAATAGAACATGGGAGATTGTTGATAGATTGAAAGGGAAAAACATTGTTGATTGTAAGTGGATTTTCACACCCAAATATAAGGCTGATGGATCTCTTGAGCGATATAAAGCTAGATTGGTGGCCAAAGGGTACACTCATACCTATGGTATTGATTATCAAGAGACTTTTGCCCTAGTTGCAAAGATGAACACTATGAGAATTATGTTATCATTGGCTGCCTACTTTAATTGGCAGCTCCTAGTATATGATGTTAAGAATGCATTTCTCCATGGAGACTTAGATGAAGAAATCTATATGAACATCCCGCCAGGATTTGAGGGAGACATGGGTAAAAAAGTTTGCAAGTTGAGGAAGGCCCTTTATGGGTTAAAACAATCTCCTATAGCTTGGTTTGGGAGATTTGCAAAAGTCATGAGGGAGTTTGGGTATAAACAAAGCCAAGGTGATCACACTCTTTTCATTAAACATTCGGCTGTATGTGGATGACATCATAGTGACTGGAAATGATGAGAAAGAGAAGCTTGAATTGAAGCAAAGACTAGTAAAAGAGTTTGAGATAAAAGAACTTGGGAAACTAAGGCACTCTCTCAGTATCGAGGTGGCATATTCCACACAAGGAATTTTTATATCTCAACAGAAGTATGTGACTGATTTGTTGGTAAAAACAGGAAAGATTGGGTGTAAGCCAGTCTCTACACCAATAGATCCAGACCACAAGTTGGGAGAAGCTAAAGAAGAACTAGCTGTTGATAAAAGGATGTATCAAAGACTAGTTGGTAGACTCATATATCTTGCTGACACTCGGCCAGACATAGCATACTCAATAAGCATGATCAGTTAATTCATGCATGATCCAAAAGAGCCTCATCTTCAAGCTGCTTATAGGGTGCTACATTACCTGAAAGGCAGTCTGGGGAAAGGAATTTTGTTCAAGAAAAACAATATTCTTACTCTAGAAGCTTACACAGATGCTAACTATGCAGGTTCCATAGTGGATAGAAGATCAACTGCAAGGTACTGTACATTTCTTGGAGGAAATTTGGTAACGTGGAGGAGAAGAGGTAGAATGTGGTGGCAAGGTCATCTAAAGAGATTAAAAAAAAAAAAGGAATCCTGTAGTCTACTTGATTACTTAGCAAATATTTTGAACCTTTTCCGCCATAAGATTTTCTTCATGATGTTGCTTATCAGAGTCCAAAATTTTTTCTTTGAAATTACTTCTATGGAATCTGCTGCAACTTTGAAGCCAATATAACATAGTGTGGATCTGCATCTGCCGGCAACTTATCTCTTTTAAGGGTAACCCATGCTAATGATTCTGTGAACATGGGACTTAAATGATGCAAGTTGAAATATTGTGATCAGAAAATGTGAGCAGGACTTGGATTGTTCCACACGTATTAAGAGCAAGTGTAATCTTATTGAGCTTATCCTATGCGTGATTTCGTATAACCCTTTTATTTATTTTTTAATGATGATGCTCCATAGTTTATAGTATTATTTGTCTTAGTTTAGAGACTAATCATTTTTACCATTTCCTCTCTCTACACTCTACTTCAGAAACCAGAGAGATCGTTGCTTTTATCTGTTCATGCTGAGGGGGCAACAAAGGTACTGATGGTAGTTTGTTAAATATGGCTTTTTGCATTTGAATTGCTGCATGATTGTTTTTTTCTAATGCAGGTGCTCAACATTGTTGACTCAAGTTGCCACCTATTGAAGGATTTGAGAGATTCATCCCCTTCCTTTCAAGGAAAAGGTAAACCAGAGCATAAGCCAGAAGATTTTATCGATTACAAGGAGAGATTTTCATTTGTTATTCCATATGTTGGGATCTCCCTAATTAACACTTGTGCACAGGTAAATCGAAAAACTCTTTCCTTTCGTAGTGAGAAAACTTCCATTGTTACTTAAGCTATTCTTTCTTGTCAGGAATTGCTCTATGCTTCTGCAAAGAATATTAGCCTTGAGTTTCTTCAGAGTCTGGATCAGCAAAAACTTTGCTTTCAAATCTCTTCATTGCAAATAGATAACCAGTTGCCTACAACACCATATCCTGTTACAATGTCCTTTAATCAAGAATATAAAAGTAGTGCAGCTGTCCAGAGAGCTAAGGATGATGGTTCAAAATCTAAAAGTGAGGGAGTACTGCGTTCTTCCGAAAGGTCTTGTGAACCAGTTGTTTATTTAGCTTTGGAAACATGGAGGAGGGAAGATTATCTATTGTTTTCATTCAACAATATAAGACTTAGGTGTCCATCCCTTCTTTGGAAATGTTTGAATAGTTTGTTTCTTCTTTTGGATACTTTATGATATGCTTATATATTTGCAGAGTTGCAGATTTTTGTCTTGAACTTGATCAAGAGCTCATATTAGGGTTGCTCGATTTCATTAAGGCTGCCTCTTCAAGGTCTCAGAGCAAAGCCTTGCGATATTCAGATTCAAATCATTATCTTACATACAATCTGGGTGTTATGCATGCTCAAGCTTATGACCTTGTCGAAGCAAAAGAAGATCAACTGTATGGACTTAATTTTCCTGTTCTTGATAAGAGCAGGAGAAGCATTCCTTCCCTTCCTTCAGTACTTCCTATCGGAGCTCCTTGGCAGCAAATTTACCTTTCAACCAGAAGGCAGAAGAAGATATATGTAGAATTTTTTGATCTTGCACCTATCAATTTCACTTTAAGGTAAATCAATAATCAGACTAACTTTCATCTAGTGTCTACTTTGTATGTTGATAATATTTTATGCACCTTTTGTTGCAGCTTTTCTAGCGCTCCATGGATTTTAAGAAATGGAATTCCTACATCAGGAGAATCTCTTATTCATGTAAGTAGTTTCTGCAAGAATTACTGACATGAATTTTATGCAAGAATGATGATAAACCGGTCTCCAACACAGTACGGTTTACCATTTAGTACCCCAATGATATCAGCAGTGTAGTTCTCCAAAACTTCTAGTTAGGCTTATTAACTCTTTCCAGTGAAGATGGATAATTAGATGTCATGCTTACTGTGGAAAAGAATACTTGTATATTCTGTTCTTTGACTAGATAGTATACAGTATTATATAGGAAATTACAAGAGATCAAATAGGAAACTAGATTAGATAGACTATCTAACTAAATCCCTGTTGGAAAGGAGAATATTTAGGATATCAAATAGGAAACTAGATTAGATAGACTATCTAACCAAATCCCTATTGTAAAGGAGAATTTTTAGGAATTAAACGTCATGATTAGTTGCTGATTCTTAGGTGATTGATTGGAATCAGTTACTGATTTACAGAAGTAATTAGAGGAGATTAGTTGGGAGATAAATTAGGAGATTGATTTATCTTGTACAGATTTCTTTCCTAGTATAGTTATATTGTATTCCTATTTATATGTCGCATGTCAAATAGAGAAATATAGAAAAGAAAATACTTTTTTCTACATGATATCAAAACAGAAAATCCTTTAAGCGGAACACAAAAACACCCCGAGCCACCTCTAGTTATCTTCCACCATGTTTGATGTTGTATCAGAATCGACAAAACTCCCTACAAACCAGTCAAGCCCTTCTCAAGACTCCACCAAAAGACTCGATAACCCTCATCTTCCCATGTCTGACTGTTAGTTCAAATTACTACAATAAGGCTGAATGTAGAAAATTTCCTACGCTGGTCTCAATCAGTCCGCATGTACATCCATGGCAGAGGGAAAATCCGCTACTTGACAGGAGCAAAGAAGGAACCTGCCCTTGAGGATCCATTCTATCCCACTTGGGACGTCGAGAATTCCATGATGTTGACATGGTTACTGAATTCTATGCAGTACGAAATCAGGTCCAACTACATGTGTTACCACACGGCTAATCAGTTGTGGGACAACATCAACCAGATGTATTCAGATCTAGCTTTATATCTCTCAAGAGATCCATTAGCCTTGTATTTCGGTGTGAAAATCCACTTACAGTCAACAGTGTTTTTCCCTTTCAATTTATCAACAATCTCCCATGTTCTGTTCATTTCTAATGTGCTCATCTGCTCGCTGATAGTATCACTCCATTCCCTCTTTGACAATGCCTCAGAAACTGTGTTAGGGATAGTAATGGTGTTTAAACTCACAATGAATTTTTGGTAGGTTGGTGATATGCGCTTAAGAGAGACATAGTGAGATAGAGGATAGAGTGGTTGCTTAGTGCATTCTTTTACACCTTTCCTAACAACAATGGGTTCAAAATTTTGAGTATGTAAAGGTGAGTCAGATCTTATCATGATTTCATTTCCAGAGTCTGCGTTGGATTCTTGGACTTGTGTCAATTCTGGAACGGCCTTTCCCCTTGAATACACTTGAGTAACACTGGCTGGTACACGGGATGACTCAGGTTCAATAGTATTATTGGGAAACTTAGATGTAATTGTAGAAATATAAGCTGAACAAATGTATATTATTATTCCCTTAACAGTCAATACATAGGTATAAGTATATATGGGAACACAAGAAGCTATTTTAGGAAATTTATAGTTGTACATAATATTCTAATATCTAATTTAGCTAACTTTTAGGAGTCATTAACACCTTAGGAAATATCCACTTGGATATTTCCCAACACTCCCCCTCAAGCTTGTCATCCATAGCCAGCTTGGTAACTAGAACACTAAACTACCTCTTGTGTTTCCCTTTTATAAGAATATCAACTACCTGTTGTGAGGTCGGTATATAGGGAACACAAATTAATCCTTTTTCAATCTTCTCCTTAATGAAGTGCTTGCCTACCTCAACATTTTTTGTTCTATCATGAAGGACCAGGTTGTGGGCAATTGAAATTGCAACAACACTTCTTCTTTTTTTACTCTGCCAAGTTATCAAGTTACCACCAACAAATGTTCAATAGCCTGAAATTGATCTTCTATCAGTAGCACTTCTTTCCCAGTCAGCATTGGTATAAACTTCAACTTGAAGATTGTTCCGCTTATGAATCATTAAACCTTGCCCGGGAGTTCCTTTTAGATACCGTAGTATCCTATACACAGCATCCAAATGTTCTCGGCCTGGTGAATGCATAAATTGACTCACTAAGCTCACAAGAAAAAGTTATATCATGTCTGGTATGTGACAAATATATTAGTCTCCCAACTAGCTACTAATATCTCTCCTTACCAATGATATTTTCAGGTTGAGCTGGGCTAAGATTCACACCTATTTAAACATGTGTATCAGTTGCCTTGCAGGCTAGTAATCCAATCTCATTCAATAGATCTAGTATATATTTCCTCTAATTAACAAATATGCCTTCTTTTGATTTGGCAAACTCCATCCCGAGGAAGTATTTGAGGGGTTTTCTCCATTTGAAATTTCTTTGGCTAATCTTTTCTTCAACTCTACTATTTTGGATACATCATCTCCAGTTAGAATGATATCATCCACGTACACAATAAGGATAGATAATTTACCTACCTTAGACTGCTTGTAGAATAATGTATGATCGACTTGAGTCTAACAGTAGCCATATCTCTTCACGGCCCTTCCAATCTATCAAACCATGCTCTAGAGGATTGTTTTACACCATATAATGACTTCCTTAGCTTGCACACCTTATTCCTCCCGTAGGTATCCCAAATCTTGGTGGTAGGCTCATAAAAACTTCTTCTAAGTCTCCATTAACAAATACATTTTTTACATCTAGTTGATGTGAAGTCCACTCAAAATTTACAGCCAAGGATAACAACACCTGAATAGTATTTACCTTTGCAACAGGAGCAAATGTCTCTTAATAGTCAACACCATAGGTTTTAGTGAACCCCTTAGCAACCGGCCTTACCTTCAACCTTTCCACACTGCCATCAACCTTGAATTTAACATTGAATCAGCTTTTTATCTCTAGGGAAATTAACAAGTTCCCAAGTTCCATTATTCTCCAGTGCATTTACCTCTACCATAACAGTTGATCTCCAATCCGGATCTTAAAGTGCTTCCTGAATGTTCCTTGGTACAATCATATTAGTGATTTTAGAGGTAAAGGAGTTGTGTTGGTGTGATAGTTTTCCATAAGATAGGTACTTTGATATGGGATGGTTGGTACAAGCCCGTTTCCCTTTCTTAATTGCTATGGATAGGTAATTATTAGTGGAGAAATCAGTAGAAACATCACAGGTAACTTGTGGGTCAGTAGGTATAGATTGATCATTATTAGGCACATCAAGGGGCAAAGTAGCAGATGGGTTACCTGAATTAGAGTTGTTCCTAGGTTCATTCTTTGAGGAGTTTGAGAGGCTGTGCAATGTTGAGGTAGGTTATTCTCTACTTCTTAATTGAGTCTCTCTTAGAATAAACACGAAGCTTAGTATTCCGTTCCTTAGGAGCGGACAGTAGTATTTCTCCCCTTGTGGTTGAATTGGGATTTCCTGGCATGGACATATTACAAGGAGTTTCCTTTCCTTCATTTTCAGAGATTATATTGTGAGTAGTTTCTTTGCCTTCATTATCAAAGATTATATTGTGATCAATAATGATTGTGGGTAGGGGTTGTGGAGTAATAGTAAAATCCAAAAAAATTTTGCTTCATTAAAGTTCTACCCTTGAAGAAATTTTTTTATCTTACAGGAATGTGACATCCATGGATACAACAATTTTGTGTGAAAGGGTTGTAGCACTGACTAGGAGCATACGCCAATAAATACACATTTTTCAGCTCTAGGACTTTGGAGTCTCCCTTAGTCGAGGTATGATCGTACACAGTACACCCAAAAACCCTAAGGGGAAGAGTAGAATAAAGTCAATTTTTAGGAAAACTTTGTTTAAACACATCTAGGGGTGTAGCCTAATGCAAAACACAGTTGGGCATTCAATTGATTAAGTATGATGTAGTCAACACAGCCTTATCTCAAAGGTATTTTGGCACATTCATAGCAAACATAATGGCCTGAGATACTTCCGATAAATGTTTATTTTTCCTCTCGGCAATGCCATTTTGTTGAAGGGTGTTAACATAAGGAGATTGGTGAACAATGGCTTTAAGCTTAAGAAAATTTCCAAGGACTTCATTAAAATACTTGATACCATTGTCAGAGTGAAGTATACCAATATGTGTGTGAAATTGGGTTTCAATCACAGTATAAAAGTTTTGAAAGATTTGAGCAACTTTAGATTTTTCACGCATCAAATAGACCCGACATAATCGAGTGTGATCATCGATAAAAGTTACAAACCATTTTTTTCCAGAAAGGGTTTTAAGAAGAGATGGACCCCAAACATCACTATGAATTAAGTAAAACAGTTTAGAGGGTTGGTATGGTTTTGTAGGGTAAATGGTCTTATGACTTTTGGATAAAATGCAATGCTCACAATAAAACTTTGAACAATCCACAGATTTAAACAAATGAGGTAATGGTCTTTTCAGATATAAGAAACTAGGATGTCCTAATTTGTTATGCCAAAGTAAAATCTGTTCTCTAGCAGGGGTAGAACAAATACTACTTAAGCCATGAGCTTCTTTATTCTTCAAGTAGTCATCAACGAAGTAGTAGAGACCGTCTATCAACTTAGCACTGCCAATCATCCTCTTCGAAGTCTATTTTTGGAAAATGCAATACAAATCAAAAAACGTAAAGGTACAGTTAGAGTCACGCGCTAGTTTGCTCACAAATGGTAGATTACAAGCTAGTTTAGGAACATAAAGGACAAACTTAAGGTAGATATTAGAAGATAGAGTGATTGACTTTTCCAGCTATAGCAGAAAATGACCCATTTGCTATAAGAATTTTTTCACAGCCAGAACAAGAGTTATAAGTATGAAATAAATCAAAAGAACTAGTCATATGGTCAGATGCTCCTGAATCAATGATCCAAGGAGCGGAATTGTAGGGAAAGGAACATGACCAGGCAAATTAATTCATCAAGTTGATAATAAAATACATGGTCGTTTCAGTGGACATTATGCACTTGTTACACAACCACCCCTTAGAGGAAGAGCTAAGCAAGGGGGACAATGGGTAGGTAACCTCTAGTTTAATCAGGGAAACCATAGAAAATGAATCTACTATTGAAGGTTACAGATTCGGTCAAGAAGAAAAAACTTATAATATCGTAGCCGCTCATGGTTATTTTGGCTGATTGATCTTCCAATATGCTAGTTTCAACAACTCTCGTTTTTTACATTTCTTCCTAGCTGCTTGGCCTGTAGTAGGTATTTGGTTCACTACTTTAGGTATTAGCACTATGGCTTTCAACCTAAATGGTGTAGCGGCGAGCGAAATGGGAGTAGCCTAAATCATGAAAGCGGGGTTGTGGGAGAGCAATACAAGCATCATGCTGCTAGGCGAAGCGGTCAGATGCTCCTGAAACAATGATCCAAGGAGCGGAATTGTAGGGAAAGGAACATGACAAGGCATTAAAATATCTACCTGTTTGTGCAACAGATGCATTGGGAGCACTTGAGAACTCATATTTGGATTTCAGCAACTTTAGGATGTGTTTAATCTGCTCCTGAGTGAACTGTCCAGAATCTACCTCATAGGTTGATGGTGTTCTATTAAATTTTCGTTCATGAGATCCCTTCCAATTTGCAGGTTTTCCATGGAGTTTCCAACATATTTCACGGGTATGTCGAGCTTTATTGCAGTAGTCACACCAAACTTGTGCCTTTATTTCTCGTGACTTCTCCTCAATCTTCTTAACACGGCCAGCAACATTCCCAGCAACCAAGGCTAAATTTTCAATATTAGGTGTAGGATTTCATTTGCCATGCATCACAAGTCGTCTACACTCTTCACGTTGGACTTCTACAAGGACTTCCCCAATGGATGGGTGTGTTTGTCTCCCAATAATCCTGCCTTTGACTTCATCAAACTCAACATTAAGACCAATCAAGAACTTGAAAATTCGGTTCCTCTACTGTTTTTCGATAGTGGTTACAGTCATTAGGGGATTTCCATTCATAGTCATTAAACAAATCTAAGTCTTGCCACAAGCATTTCAGAAAATTAAAGTACTTAGTAACACTATCCTCACCTAGGTGGATCTTGCCCAATTTTAGAGTCAATTTGTACACTTGGGACTGGTTTCCCAAATCAAAATGCATCTGATTCACATTATCTTGTAGCTCCTTAGCAGTGTGGTATCACATATAGTTGGAGCTGATATCCTCTTTCATATAATTCACCAGCCACGTCATAACCATAGAGTGTTTAGCTCCCATATTCCATATGTAGGATCATTAGCTGCTGGTTCCTTCTTGTCACCAGTCAGATATCAAATCTTGCCTCGCTGCGAAGCAACAGCCACGTCCGGATCTAATCTATCTACTTGGCAGTTCATCCGGTGACTTCACAGTCACCAAAGAAACCCCAAGAAACAAAAAGCAGCCTCGCCACAATGGGCGAGTTGGTTACTTTATCGTCACCAATTGGCGAGGAGACCTTAAAGATTAAGATAAGTTGATAAAAGAATTACTTTTTCATGTGGGTCCACTTTGATCAGACTTTCCAGGAGTTCAGACTCCAACTCGTCCTGCTTATCATCCAAAAATGAAATCAAGGCTTTTTTCGTATTGTTTTAGTTGTCCACTCAAGGCGTTGCAAGTAAATGGTTTTTGAAAAGCACTATAAATTGTGGTCAACATTTTTCCAGAGCTTCAGCGGGGTTTGACCTTTATTTGTTAAAGCTTCCATAAAAGCTAGACTAAGTAATAAAGTACCTCGTATTTTTCCCTCTGCCTCGGGTTGTCTTGTGATTCCTTCTACAGCTTGGTTTGCATCGGTACCTTGACCAACGCAACAGCTAAACCAGCAGCAATAACGGGAACAGCAAAAATCAATCGATTTATGAGAAGCTCCTCGCACTTCCATAAATCAATGGGTAATGATATAATCAACCATACTTGCCCCATTAGCATGCATATAACGGAGCAACCAGTCCCCTTCAACATCTCTCATAACGTGTTCTACGCTATTGACAGCTAGATCCACATGAGGTATGTGATACGTAACTAAAAAGAACGCCATTTACTATCTGAATAACTAAACAAATACCAGCTATCTTGCCTCTACCATGGATGTACATTCTAACTGATTGGGGCCAACGAAGAAAATTCTCTCCATTCAGTTGCATAGTAGTGATTTGAATGGAATGAAAATCTGAGGTAGGATTATGAGGTGGAGGTTTTTGAACAGATGGGTTGGAGGATTCAGAGATGTCGGACATGGTTAACATAGATGGGTAGGATTAGAGAAAGTAGTTAGCGGCTAGGTTTTAGGTTTGTTCATGTATGCTCTTATACCATGCAGAAATATAAGCTGAACAAATGTATATTATTATTCCCTTAACAGTCAATACATAGGTACAAGTATATATAGGAATACAAGGAGCTATTTTAGGAAACTAATGGTTGTACATAATATTCTAATTGATCTATTTAGCTAACTTTTAGGAGTCATTTAACACCTAGGAAATATCCACTTGTGAGTCCTTCGAACCACTTAAAACACTTGACCTTCCTTTTGCTCTAGCTCATATTGTTGAAACAACGAGCCTTTTGAACCAATTACTGTTGGGAAATATTCTCGTGTTTTAATTGGTTCGAATGACTCACAAGCGTTATTCTCTATCAATGAAATCTCCCCCTGAAGAGAGGACTTGGAGAAAAAGGTGTATTTTCTATGAAAGTGACATCAATAGAGATATAAAATTTTCTAGATGAAGGATTGTAACACTTTTATCTCTTTTGAGTTGGTGAGTAACCGAGGAAAACACATTTGATGGCTCAAGGGTCTAGTTTGTCTCTGTGTTGGCTATGGACATGAACCCAAATACCCTAGGTGTAAGGCCATGTGATGTTTTGAAGTGTGGATAGAAACTATTAAGAATTTCTATGGGACCTTTATTGTCTAACACATGTGAGGGAAGTTTATTTATCACGTATCTAGCAGTAAGAACTGCCTCTCCCTAGTAAGATTTAGGGACATTCCCTTGGAAGAGTAGGGCTTGGGTGGTGTTGAGTAAGTTCCCATTTTTCCTTTTAGCTGCCCCAT
Organism: Erythroxylum plowmanianum; assembly: GCA_025531925.1. Classification (NCBI taxonomy): domain Eukaryota; kingdom Viridiplantae; phylum Streptophyta; class Magnoliopsida; order Malpighiales; family Erythroxylaceae; genus Erythroxylum; species Erythroxylum plowmanianum. Next base: position 31,997,435 of record JANVCQ010000001.1, read on the forward strand.
TTTGTTGAGGTGTATTAACACACAATGAGTCATGTATAATGTCTTTTGATTGAAAGAAGGATGACAAAGTTTGGTTGAAGTAGTTTCTAGCATTGTCTGTTCGAAAGCTTTTTAGTTTGACCCCAAATTAGTTTTGAATCATTGAGTGGAAATTAGGTATAACAAGGCTAACATTAGATTTCTGATTAAGAAGAAAGAGCCATGTAACCCAAGTGCAATCATCAATTAAGGATACAAACCAACAAGCCCCACAAAAATTAGGTGTAGTAGAGGACCCCATATGTCACTATGAATCTAATGAAAAGAATGAGAACTTCTTTTATTGCTGATAGGAAAAGACACCCGAGTATGTTTTGCCGATTGACAAACATCACAATGAAATTTAAAAATATCTAATTCTTGGAACAAATAAGGGAACATGACCTTTAAAACCTTAAAAGATGGATGACCTAGGCGCAGGTGATACAACCAAATGGCATCTTTATTTGAGGAACTAAGAAATGATAGAGACAAATTGCTTCTAGTTTTTTGAGGGAATTCAAGGTGGTAAAGACTGCTTCTTTCCTTAGCAAGTCCAATCCTCCTCCCCTAGACGTGATCTTGAAAAACACAATAAGAAGGAAAGAAAGTAGCATAACATTTAAGATCATTGGTTTAAGTTTTTAAATGGAAATAAGGCTAGCCGACAGTTTTGGTATATGGAGGAGTTTTTTAAGAATAAGGGTAGGTGTGATATTTACATCTCCAAACCCTGCAATGGTAGCTAAAGAGCCATTGGCCACTACAATCTTTCTGTTACTTGGGCATTGGGTATAGGTGTGGAAGAGTTGAGATGTGGGTGTCATACGGTATGTAGCATCGGGGTCTATTATCCAAGAGTTATTATAAGAAGTTTCTGTGGCAGTCATGCAAAAAGGAAGTAGAGGTTTACCTGAAATAGCCAAAGAGCAAGTTTTAGAAGGTTTTTCAATAGACCCCCATCAAGCTTCTCAGCTTCTCAGTTTCTTCACTATTGAACCCCCCTGCTGTTGAAATTTCCTCAGCTTCAGGTTGTTCTACCATATGTGCTTGAGACCTTTGCTGTTCCCCACGATTTTCCCACTCTCAGCTTGGTGGCTTACCATGCAGTTTCCAACAAGTTTCCTTTGTGTGTCTCGGTTTCTTGCAGTAGGTGCACTAGAGAATGTCATTATTCTCCTTCCCCTGGTTTTCTCTACCAGGATTTTTGGACAGAACACTACTTCCTTTCACCTGATGATCTGTTTTTGCTAATAAGGCTGACTCGTCCATGGTTTGTTGTTCAAGCATAACACTCCTTCGACTTTCTTCTCCTCGAATCAATGAAATTCTCTTTTAGAGACGGTGTGTCCACTTTGCTAAGGATTTGGATTCTAAACTGATTGAATTCAGGATTCAATCCGGCCAAAAAATCATAGACAGGGTCTTTTCCAATGAAATTCTTCAAGATAGCAGCATCCTCATGGCATTTCATCTCGAAAGCTCGGTAATGGTCAAGTTCTTGCCACAGATTTTGCAGCAGGTTTGCATACTCATTGACAAATTTGTCTCCTTGCTTAGCAGCTATAGTTTTGACCTTGATCTCATACACTTGAGCAGCAGCACGAGCCTTCAAATATGTGCGACAAATGTAATCCCAAATGTCCTTTGCAATGACCAAAAATATGCATGTGTCACTGATCATGGGATCCATGGAATCCCATAGCCAGGACATTATCATGGAATCTTCCTCATCCCATGCTTCCAACATTGGGTTATCCTTTTTCAGTCATGTTCCAAGAAGGTGGCTAAGCTTCCCTTTGCCCTTGAGATATGTGCAGACAAAATGAGACCATTTGAGTAGTTCTTCTCATTAAGCCTATAGGAAGTCCGAATATTTTGCAAATCTCCAATATTCTAATTAGAACTGAATTCTTCGGGAGGGTTAGAAACAAAAGTTTGGGAGGTTGACATGATGAAGAAAGAAAAACAGAGCAGTTAAGGCTGTCTAAACAAGAATCAATGAATGAAAGACAAGGAGGAATGCAGCAATGAAGGCTAGAGCTCTGATAGCATGTGGAAAAGAATACTTGTATATTATGTTCTTTGAATAGATAGTATACAGTATTATATAGGAAATTACAAGAGCTAAAATAGGAAACTATATCAAATAGACTATCTAACTAAATCCCTTAAATCAGGGGATTTCAAACTTTTCTTCTAATCTATTTACAGCCAATGTATATCTCAACACTTTTTTCTGCTGCCTATCTGCTATGCAGTGCCTCGTCTGAACATCTTCTAAGGATTCCGTAGTATACGAAAAAAGCTTGACTTCTAATGTAATCTTGCCTGTGTCTTAAGTACGAGTTCTAATGAAATCCTGCATGTAGCTGTTGCCCATTTTTCATGTTTGCAATTCTTTGTTGTCCAAAATTTGGTCTTTGTTTCTACAACTACATACTTACAACAGTAGATATTACAGAGAGGTCTTATGGCTCTTGCTGATGTTGAGGGAGCTCGAATCCATCTTAAACAACTGACAATAACGCATCAGATGGCTAGTTGGGAGTCCATGCAAGGCATTCTCACAAGGCATTTCATGCGTCAACTTCTTCACGAGATGTACAAGGTAGATCTTTACTTTTCTTTTCTTTAATGGTTTTTCATTTTCTTGGACTGGTAATTGTTTTCTCAGTTAAACTGAGCTTCAATCCCAAGCAACTTTAGATCAGCTACATGGATCATTCGCTATGCTAGTGGGCGTGGAATCAAATAATTGGTTAAATTAAGTGATAAATTCCTTTTAATGACATTTCACACATGTTAATCAATATTAAGTTACTTATTTTATGAGTTCCTCCGTTGGTAGATTAGTGCATTTTTTTCATATCTATAATCTCATCATTTTGAACTTTCTTTTCCTTGTGCTGTTTATGTCCAACAACTAGGTTTTTGGTTCCGCTGGTGTTATAGGCAATCCCTTGGGATTTGCTAGGAATTTAGGACTTGGGATCAGAGATTTTTTGTCTGTTCCTGCAAGAGGCATTCTGCAGGTGATGTAATCTCATTAATAATACAGCTTGTTTTCATCTCTTTTTCTAAAGATCAACTAAATCTTTTTTCAGAGTCCAACTGGACTTATCATGGGCATGGCACAAGGCACTACAAGCCTTGTGAGTAACACAGTCTTTGCTGTAAGTGATGCGGCCACTCAGTTCAGTAAAGCTGCACACAAGGTAGTTTTTCCCATGATGGACTTAAGATAACAGCAGAATTTCAAATTCATTAACGTCAGGGTATTCTGCTTGTAGGGTATTGTTGCATTTACATTTGATGGCCAGTCTGTTGTTAGATCTGGGAAACAACAGAAAGGTGCCACTTCACAGAGTAAAGGTGTGATAAATGAAGTTTTGGAGGTATGTTTTCTGTGCAATTTTTTGGTGTGTGGCATATATTTACTTACAGTGAACCAATTTATGTGCATTCTAAGAGTACACATGCATCTTATGTTAAAACAGGTAACTGATCTTCAGTTTGATATATTTAATTAGATTCCATTGTACCTACCACTATACATGCATCTTAGGTTCCTGGAATTGAATTCCATACCAATTCAGCCATTCCGTTCTCCTTCAGCATCACCTGTCGCCTGCTCTCTTCTCCGCAAACCTCCGCGAACGCCTCCCTCATTGACGGTAATGGGCAGCTACTCAAAATCTGAACTCTCACCTTGTCAAGGTCGCAATTCAGCCCTGCGAGAAACTCAAATACCCGTTCATTTTCCACCTTCTTGTATTGTATACTGTCGTTTGGACACTCCCATGCCTCATTAGAACTCGAGTTCTTGCCAAAGTCCGACCATTTCCATATAATAATCAATCACTTCTCTTTCTACTTGTTCCGGCCCCCACAACCGAGTCTTGATCTCAAAAAGTTGAGAGGCATTTTCGACATCTGAGTAGGTCTCCTGCACGGCTTCCCAAACATTGTGCACCATCGACCAGAACAGGTAGGCTTTTCCAATTGCACTCCATTGAGTTTACTAGCCATGCAGTTACTAGGGAATTTTCAGACCGCCATTGTTGCAATGTCGCCATGTCAATAACAACAAGTTTCTTTGTTTCTTCTGTGACGTAGCCTAATTTTCCCTTTCCATCAATCACCAGCATTGATTGAGCCCACTCTCTGTAATTTCTTTCATTTAGTTTCTCCATCGAGAGGTGTAAGGAGGATTCCAAAATTGTTGGACTTACAGTAGAGAACACCTCCCTCTCGCCTTTGAGAGCTTCAAAGGGAACAAAGTTGTCACTGGTAGCATCAGCCATTGAAGATAGTGATCAAGCCAGCTCTGATATCATGTGGTTAGGGAGAAAATAGAAAAAATCAACACTGATGGTTTATGTGGTTCGGCCAATGTGACTGGTCTACTAGGATGCCTTAGTTGCATGCATCACCGCACTTCCACTTGACACCTATCATAATGGAAAAGACACATGGCTGCATTTGGCAAATGCCCACACATCACAATGAAAATTCGCTACATATATCCCTTTAAAAAGGAAAGGGAACATGATCTTTAAAATTGCAAACAATGGATGGTCGGTTTGAAGTTTCCAAGTAGTATAGCCCATCCTCTTTTCTGAACCTTGGTCCTGAAGTTCATAAAGGAATGGTACAGAACAGGTGTATGGTCACTGTTATGTATAGAAACAAGATTAGTGGATAACTTAGGAACATGAAGGACATTTTTTAATAAGATTGTGATAGAACCTGCAAATCGTTCTCCAACCACAACAAATGCACACAACAGAAACACAGGAATGGCAACACAAAAAAAGTAGAAAATGGTGTCTGTATTGTTTAATCTCTAAGATTAGAAAAAACAAAGGAAGTAATGCTAGAATTTGAGGTTCTAGCTCGTCCAACCTTAGGCTCAACTATACGTAAAAATGACAAAACAACAATGCATGATATTCCCCTCATTCCTCCCGTACTGTTTTATTCCACTGTCACTAACTTCCCATTCCTATGACGACTTTGCCCACCCCTTGTCCTAATATGACAAAGCCTACCCCTCCAATGCCTTGGTCTTTCTTCTATGGTAAGTGAAC
>JANVCQ010000002.1:0-26916 GCA_025531925.1 Erythroxylum plowmanianum
TTTGTATGATTTTATGGAGCATATGGACTCACCGCAATGACGTTATATGGAACCAGAAAATGCAGGCACCATCTTATACTCTTCGGAGAGCCAACACAACATTGTTGAAATGGATTACTGCTCAGAAGAGGAAAAATAATACAGCCGTAAAGATTCCACACCATCCATCTCAATGGGAGGCTCCACCACCGAATCATTTTAAGTGCATTGTTGATGTGGCGCTTTTATCTTCTGACTCTTATGGATTAGGTATGGTGATCCGGGATTGTAAGGGACTTAATTGTGAAGGCCAGTTACTGATCTTACCAGGCTGGAGGGACCTTCAAATAGGTGAAGCACTATGTTTTCGAGAAGCACTAAGCTGGTTAAAGAACCTCCATTTTGCTCCCATTTGTGTGGAAACGGACTGTCAAATAATTACACATTTCTTGACATCTATACAAAACTTTCCTTCTTACTTTTCGATGATTCTTGAGGATTGTAAAGCTCTTATTAATGAGCATCGGTTTATTTCCACTGCTTTTGTCAAGCGACCAGCGAATCAGGTAGCTCATACGATAGCTCGAGCGGCCAATTCTATGTCTGGTTTTGAATGGGGGATATGCCCGCCCACTTTTCTGTATGACGTTTTAGCTTTCGATATGAATAATATGCGCTGAGCGCATCTGAAAACGTTTCAAAAAAAAAAAAAACAATGATTTTATGTTAAGTTTTATTATATCTTAAAATAAGAAATTTTTTATTTGAATAATGTAAATATATGTTTTAAAAAAAAGATAAAAATTAAGGAGAAATGCCTAATTGCAATTGTGGCCTTCGGTTGTATCGCCCAGCCACATTGTATAAAATATCGATTCCAAATGATAGTTCTTCGCTTTAGTCAGATCCTCACTATCAGCGACACATAAACAGACAGAGTGACCTCAGTCTCATCTCTCACCTACTTCTTTTCTATTCAACGCCGCCTCCTATGGATTCTGATTACGGCATTCCCAGAGAGCTCTCTCCTTTTCAAGACCTCCGATCTCTGTACCAACCTCAACTTCCTCCCTGTCTTCAGGTATCTCTGCCTGTTCCATTCCTCTTCTTACTTTCTTTTTCGGCTGGTTCCATGTCTTTAGACTTACATTTGACATCGTTTCATCATCCTTTCATTCAAATTGATTTTGCTGTTTAGATCTGTCTAAATGCGTGGATTTCCCTTTATGATAATGTCGTTAGATTGTCACCCGTATTGCCAATGTCTACTCTGATGAAAATCTCACTCTCTCTTCTCTCTACTCACATTTGTCTACTCCGTTTGGCTTATATACGTTCGAAATGTTTCTTAAGAGATCTACGTTACTCCGCATGCTCCTCTTATCTACTTTCGAATTGTTTCTTAAGAGATCTATGTTACTCCGCATGCTCCTCTTATCTACTTTCGAAATGTTTCTTAAGAGATCTATGTTACTCCGCATGCTCCTCTTATCTACTTTTGATCTACTATTACACATACACCTTTGCTTGACTCTTCTCTCCCTCTAATGTAATGTTTCGCCGCTTCTCTCATCGAAATTATATTGCATTTCAGAGTTTATATTGCATTAGATATAGTATTATGACACGTCTATCAATTTCCAATTTCAAGTATGCATATTCTTCTGTAGTGTTCCAAAGTCGGTGTCAGTGTTTAGCAATATCTAGTGGAGAAAAAATTTGTTTAATGCACCTTATCGGCCAACTTGAAGACTTACTGCTTCTCCATATCACTAATTCAGGTTACTTGAATGTGGTTGTTTGCTTTGATTACAATCATCTCAAACTTATGTTCAAACTTACCATTGTTCAGGGAACTACCGTGAGAGTTGAATTTGGTGATGCAGCAGCGGCTGCTGACCCAGCTGATGCTCACATCATAAGTAGATCCTTTCCCAACACTTACGGTCAGCCCTTGGCTCATTTTCTCAGGGAAACCGCAAAAGTTCCCGATGCTCAGATAATAACCGAGCATCCCACTATCAGGTGACTGTTTGGGGATTCTGGACCCCTTTCTGGTTTGTTTTCTGAGTTACACTTTTGTCTTATCTGGACCGATACATGAAGGTCAATCACGTTTTTATTTAATGTTTGTCTCTCAACAGGGTGGGAGTAGTCTTTTGTGGCCGACAATCTCCTGGAGGACATAATGTCATATGGGGTCTTTACAATGCTCTTAAACTTCACAACCCTAGCAATACTTTACTTGGATTTCTAGGTAAGCATTTCTTTTTTTTGACGTGGCATTCACATGTGCACATGTACTCATTCATCCTCGGACCAAAAGTTTGGTTTGTGCTGCTTTCCCCTGTTCCATCATAAAACTGGAGTTCTTGTGCCAATGTGTTGTAATAATTGAAAAGCAAGGATTCTTTGGATTATCCATTCTAATTCTCGCCTGTCAACAGGTGGTTCTGAGGGTTTATTTGCACAGAAAACTCTTGAGATCACTGATGAAATTCTTGCATCCTACAAAAATCAAGGTGGGTAGTAATCCAAGATACTGCTTCTAGATCTTTAATTACCATTTGACTATGAAATATGTCTAAGATTTTTTGTATCCTTTTGCTTGACAAGGTGGTTATGATTTGCTGGGACGTACAAAAGATCAAATAAGAACAACTGAGCAAGTTAATGCTGCATTAACGACGTGCAAAGATCTGAAATTGGATGGCCTTGTTATAATTGGAGGTAAATATTGATGCTTGAGGATTTGGTGAATTGATTATGCACAAGGGATATGGATCAAACCATGAGCTTGGTATTTTTGCAGGGGTTACATCCAACACTGATGCAGCTCAGCTCGCAGAAACATTTGCTGTGGCAAAATGCCCAACAAAGGTGTAGTTTATGTGCATTATGAATTAAGTTGAAATGCTGCTGTATTCTGCAATTTGCCAATGTTGCTTTTGCAGTCAAATACCTTTGAATCTCTGAAACTTTGTTTGAGCATGTTCTTCTAGTACATCTATTTGCTGATTCATTTGTTGGACTTCTCAGGTGGTTGGTGTTCCTGTTACTCTCAATGGTGATTTGAAGAATCAGTTTGTTGAAACCAATGTTGGGTTTGATACGATATGCAAGGTACTTTTGACAGGACTTATTATTTTGTCATCAACCAATGAAAAGCGTTCTTTTGTTGCTCCATGCTTTGAAGAAATTATCTTCTTTGGCAGGTCTTGTGTTAATCTTCTTTACTTTGGGAACTAGTAAAGAAGATTATAGTCTATTCTTATTTTCTAAAGTTGGATACTGGATGTTTTGACTCTTATAAGCAACCGTGAGCTCTGATTGATTTTAATGGTCAATTTGAAGAATCTTTCGATACTTCATCTTATGTGGTGTCAAATGAACTCCATTCTCAATCCGTTATATGACAGAGGTTGAGGATACTATTCTTTTAGATAGTTGTCCTTACCATTATTCATCAACATACCATTCCGTGCTTGATGTGAAAGTTGCATATTTCTTTTATCTGTCTGTGCTAGATTTGACTTGTTTTTTAATTTGTGATCAATACATTTTTCTTAGATGGCAAAACTACTATTTGGGCAGAACAATCAGGCACATAGGAGAATTGATTGTTGAATTTGGAGGAAAAGAAATTGAGTTATCATGTTTTTCCTCAAATGCAGGTGAATGCCCAACTGATTAGCAATGTCTGCACTGATGCTCTCTCTGCTGAGAAGGTAATCATTTTTTTAAATTGATCCCAGCACATTTTTTATTTAGTTATTCTCTTTTGCATTCCCTGTACTTATAATTTTCTGAAGTGATGGTGACACAAGGTCCAAATAATGAGGTGAGAAGTATAGTGACCAGCTAACGCTTTCAGTGCTGAAATATGATTTTTCTGACTGGTTTTAACTAGAAGACAAATGAACATAAAAAGTCATTATTCCACTCTTGAATTTATTTCTCAAAAGCCTTTATTCTTGTATGTTTGGCTGTCATTTTTCTCCTTGACTGAATATTTGATTTCATTCCTCTTCCAGTATTATTACTTTATCCGGCTGATGGGCCGAAAGGCATCACACGTTGCTCTAGAATGCACACTCCAGTCTCATCCGAATATGGTTAGCATTTTGTGTTATTCAACTTTTTCAGTTCCACGTAATGTTATCATGTCTAGATAAATATTGAATGCACCTTCATGCAGGTGGTTCTTGGTGAGGAGGTAGCTGCATCAAAGCTTACCTTATTTGATCTCACAAAACAAATTTGTGATGCAGTCCAAGCTAGGGCAGGACAAGGTCTTAAGAACAATATTTTATATTCTTTCATTTTCTATGATATTAGAGTAAAGAAATACATTTATACTTGCTTGCATACTTTGGAACCACTGCCATCGACCTTGAAAGTAACTGAACAAAAATCATTTTAGTCCTAACTAGTTAAGTTACCAACTCAACCAGAACTTGTTGAGAAGAATGCTATTAAATACAGGGTCAGTTTACCCTGCGTTGAACTACTCCCTGGCTCTAAGCTTATGAATCATTTATCAATACATCTTTACTTAGTTACCCATTTAGTGATGATGACGGTAACTAATTTGCTTTAGTAACTTTAGCTCATCTTGTGCTGTTATGGACATCTGATGAGAATTGATTGTGTCAGATAAAAACCATGGAGTCATTCTACTGCCAGAGGGACTGATAGAAAGCATTCCAGAGATGTATGCTCTTTTGAAGGTAAATCTCTCTCCTACACTAGTATAATACTCATTTTTACGCATGTAGCCTGATAGTCAATTGTTTTGAATGCCTAAAGATGTGCTTAACGATCAAAGGTTCTGAAACTATCAGGAAATACATGGTTTGCTCAAGCAAGGTGTTAGCCCCGATAAGATCTCATTGCAACTTTCGCCATGGGCATCAGCTTTATTTGAATTTTTGCCACCCTTTATTAAGAAACAGGTTTGAATTTCCCTTGGATACACATCCGAAAATGTATGTCACTTTAGGTCGATAGGTTTAGTTTGCCTAACTTTTTATCTTTACCATACAGATTCTTCTTTACCCTGAATCAGATGACTCAGCACAGTTATCCCAGGTATGGGGGATGAGATTCTGATAAAAAGGAACTATTAGAACTTATGGATATTGATTTATTGTCTGTCATTTATTCTCCAGATTGAGACAGAGAAACTCCTAGCACATCTTGTGGAGATAGAAATGAATAAACGCTTGGTAAGATGGCCATGTCCATTAACGTAGGATATGGGACCTAGGCTGACTCAGCCTACTTCCTTATGTACCTTAATGTATTTAATCCCAGATGGAGGCAAAAATTCAAACTTTTTCATTTTTATTTACCATAATGTGCATTTTTTAAGTAACACAGGAACTGACACTAACATGATTTTAAATAATTTTTGTTTTAACTAAAGTGGGACGTTTTGATCTTGTAGTTGTTCATCTTGAATCATAAGCTAATCACTTCTTTGTCTTGGTGTTTTGACCAGAAAGAAGGCACATACAAGGGGAAAAAGTTTAATGCCATTTGTCATTTTTTCGGTTATCAGGCCAGGGGATCATTGCCTTCAAAGTTCGACTGTGACTATGCTTTTGTATGTCATAGAAAGGAGTTTAACTGCAATCCTCCTAACTTTATAGCATTTAAGTGTCATTTGCTTATTGTGGAACTACATACGTACAGGTCCTTGGGCATATCTGTTATCATATTTTAGCAGCTGGTTTGAATGGGTACATGGCTACTTTAACTAACCTGAAGAACCCTGTGAACAAGTGGCGTTGTGGTGCTGCTCCAATTACAGTTAGGTGTTCATTTTTGTTTTCTGCTTTCTACTTTATAGTTGCCTCTTCTGAACTGATCCTTCCTTGTCTTGTAATTTTTTCCAATTTGCGTATGGCATATATGCACTATTGTAACAAATTATTGACTTTTGTGCGTTCCGTAAACATTAGGCAATGATGACTGTGAAGCGATGGGCCCAAAGTCCTGGTGCTTCTTCAATTGGAAAACCTGCAATTCATCCAGCTACTGTGGATTTGAAAGGCAAAGCATACGAGTATGAACCCTTTTTTATTTTTCCCCTGTTTTCTCTCATATCCTAAACTTTATGTACAAATATGGCTTGCACGGAGATTTGGCAGATGGCGGTAGTTTAAAGCCAAGTATGAACGAAATCAATCAGTGTGATAACATCTGTGTATCTGATCAACGTGATGCAAAAACTTTGAATTCTCATTGTTTGGATAACCTGAACTATACTGACTGATGATATATTGACAACAGCACGATGTTTACTGCTAGGCGACAACATCAATACTGATTGCAAACAACAGCCAAAAATCTTGTCCGAAGTTCTCAAAGTGAGATAGCTAATTTCCTGTACGGCTTTTGTTGCAGGCTGCTAAGGCAAAACGCCACAAAGTTTTTGATGGATGATCTGTATAGAAATCCTGGTCCTCTTCAATTTGATGGTCCTGGTGCTGATGCTAAGGCTGTAACCCTTTGTGTTGAAGATCAGGATTACATGGGACGGATCAAAGAACTGCAGAGATACCTTGAGAAGGTAGCACACACTTCTATTTCTCTCTCCTTTGCTTGGCATTCCATTATTTCCTTTGACTGTGTTTTGCTTTACATGGGATGGTAGGGCAATAACTTGAGAGTGATCCTTAATCATCAACGGAGGCCTTTCACTTATGAAGAGATATTTGTAGATCAGATTGACTATTATAAAATAAATTCCTCGTTGTAACTTTTGAAGGGAAAAAGTAGTAAGAGGATAAAATCTATGTCTTGGTATTTATCTGTTCGTTCCCTCAAATTTATCTATGGTAGTCCTTCAGGCTAAAAATATGAGTAAAACCTTGTTGAAAATTGAAAATGAGTCATTCAGTTGACTAATTAGTTCCTGTGATTGCCAGGTACGAACAATTGTTAAACCAGGGTGTTCTCAGGAAGTTCTGAAGGCCGCTTTGAGTGTCATGGCTTCCGTTACAGAAGTTCTCTCAGCTATGTCTTCAACTAAATCCAACAACCAGACATCCTTTTAAAATTTTCATTTATTTTTTCGGTGACCTTCGAGCTAGCTGTGTATGGTTTGAGACATACATACTTATGGACATAATGTCTCCTTGTTCTTTATTTGTAATCTGAACTTCAGGCACAAGTCAGCTGTTGAGCTATCTTTTTTCCTTTCATGTTACTCTTGTTAAGTTGACATATTACGATAAGGATTGTAACTCGTGGAAATTTTTGATATGGTTGTTTACTGTTACCGTTAGCAGCCAGATTTTATAAAGTATAAAAGCCATTTTGAAGACGAACTGATTCGGCTTCACTGTACAGATACAGAATGATGTGGGTCGTGGAAACTTGGGATAGGTTTTCTGTTTTACGTACAAAGATCAACCAAAAGAATTTGCCAGAAAGTTCTGGTAAGTGCAAAACTGAGTCTGAAGAATCAGAATCCACAAGTTTAGAACCGAATTGATTGGAGAAGGATGAGAGGAATTAATTATAATAATTGCGACGTAATGATGAGAATAAAGAGAGTGAAAAGACGTGATTTCAGAACCGACAATCCCAAATTCCCTCCTCGTCGCCACTACTCTGCCCACTCAAACACAAGGCTTCATCTCACGAAGAAGAAGACTTCAGTTCAGCGTCTTAAGGTCAGTTTTCTTCTTTCCCCTCCTTTTCACGTATACGTATTATCCTATCAGGAACCCAAAATGTACTCTTAGTCTTGGGGTTCTCTACATGTGATGGAATTTGATCCCGATTCTGAAGCCACAACCCTTGACTTGGAAAGTCATGATTACCATCATCAACATTCCTTTACTCCCTCCACTTCTGACCCTATTCTCGAGCCTTTTCAAGGTTTGGAATTTGACTCTGAACAATCCGCCCGCATCTTCTACAATTCATATGCTCGCCGTGCTGGTTTTAGCACTAGGGTCAGCGTTTATCAGCGCTCTCGTCGAGATGGCTCTATCATTTGCCGCCAAATTGTGTGTTCTCGTCAAGGATTTCGCGCGAGCCCAATGAGAATCGGTCTAAAAGACAGCGCACTATTACTAGAGTTGGGTGCAAGGCTCAATTGACCGTTAAGAAACAGACTTCTGGGAAATGGCTTGTCACTAAGTTGGTTAAAGAGCACAATCATGAGCTTGTGCCTCCTGATATGGTGCATCGCCTCCGATCTCATAGGCACGTGTCCGGTTCTGCGCGAAGCCTCATTGATACACTCCAAGCTGCTGGCATGGTCCAAGTGAAATTATGTCTGTGCTTATTAGAGAATCTGGGGGAATTCATAATGTCGGATTTACTAAAGTCGACTGCCAAAACTATATGAGTAGTAGTAGTAGACAGAGGACTCTTGGCTGTGGTGGTCAAGTTGTTTTTGACTATTTGAGGCAAATGCAGGCAGAGGATTATAATTTCTTTTATGCCGTCCAGGGTGATTGTGAGAACTCAACAGGAAACGTCTTCTGGGCTGATGCAAATTCAAGAAGGAATTATAACTACTTTGGTGATACTGTTACTTTTGACACTACATATAGGACAAATCGCTACAGGGTTCCATTTGCACCATTTACTGGGTTGAACCATCATGGGCAGCCAGTGCTATTCGGATGCTCGTTACTTCTGAACGAATCAGAGTCATCTTTTGTGTGGCTATTTGAGACTTGGCTCGCTGCTATGTCTCGTCTGCATCCCATCTCAATCACAACAGACCAGGATAGAATAATTCGGACAGCTATTGCACAAGTTTTTCCTGAAACCCGCCACCGATTTTGTAAATGTAATGTTTTTAGAGAGGCTCAAGAGCAACTGTCTCTTGTTTATCACTCTCATCCCAATTTTGAAGCTGAGTTTCAAAGGTGCATCAACTTGACGGACACCATAGATGAATTTGAGACATGTTGGGAGTCACTTCTTCGGGGATATGATCTCGAGCAGAGCGAATGGCTTCAATCAATGTATGAGGCTCGCCAGCACTGGGTTCCTGTTTATCTCCGGGATGTATTTTTTGGTGAGATGTACATAATGCAAGGAAGTGATAGTATCAGCTCATACTTTGATGGGTATATAAATGCGTCCACAAATGTGCAAATACTCCTTAAGCAGTATGAGAAAGCACTTGCCAATGGATATGAAAAGGAAGTAAAAGCAGATTACGATACAATAAATGCCCTTCCAGTCTTAAAAACACCATCACCAATGGAAAAACAAGCTGCAGATCTATATACAAGGAAGATATTTACGAAATTCCAAGATGAATTAGTTGAGACGCTTGCTTATGCTGCAACTGTAATAGATGACATGGGATCAACAATTACTTTTAGAGTAGCAAAGTTTGATGAAGATTACAAGGCCCACTTGATTAGGTTCAATGTTTTTGAAAAGAGAGCTAGTTGTAGCTGCCAAATGTTTGAGTTTTCAGGTATCATTTGTAGACACATATTAGCAGTTTTTAGGGTGACGAATGTTCTTACACTTCCACCACGTTACATTTTAAAACGGTGGACCAAAAATGCCAAAAGTGGGGTTATCTTGGATGGAAACCACTGTAGAACTTTCAGTAATTCTTTGGTTGGTCTTTTGCTGCTCGCAGTGGCAGTCTATGGAGAGAAGCCATGAAGTATGTAGAAGACGGGGCAAGATCAGAACATATCTATAATGTAGCAATAAATGCTCTTCATGAGGCTGTGAAGAAGATCGCTGCTGCAAAGGAGCATGGTCCTGCAGATGTACAAGATACTATAATTGAAGGTGGTCGAGAACAGCACAAATTGTGCTGTCTGGTCAGTTCCTTCCTCATTTAAGACCATTATGCGTTCTGTTCTGCCCTTATAAGACGTTTGTTAAGAGCCTCTTGATTAAATCTTCCACATTTTATTACTGATACAAGGATGTTGCAATCTTGTGCGTTCTCTGGTTGTGCTTTTACAGTTACAACATATGCAGCATTAGCAATTTAATGAATTCGAGGTAATCAGAGAAAGTCATTTTCTGCACTTCCGTGGAAGTTTATTGGTGCTGACGGCTCTCTACATAAATATAACTACATAATGTTTTAGGTTTATTGACGTATTTAAATAATTTGTGCATAACATGATTTATTTAATTCCTTGATGCATTCTTGTGTGGTCGACATAGAAAGGTTCACTTGGTCTGTAAAATCTGCTTCTTGCGATCTTGTGGCATGAATTTTGTGTGGTGTTTATATAAATCCAAAATTTGAACGAGAGAGATGAAGTTATTTGGTTGCCTTTTATTTAGGATGAGGATCGGAGAATTCAGGAATTGACCATTGAGCTGGAACATGCAAGTGAGCGATGTGAAGCATATCGAGCAAAACTGCTGGCGGTACTAAAAGATATCGAGGAGCAGAGGTTGAAGGTATCAGTTAAGGTTGAGAAGGTGAGGCTTAATCTGAAAGAGTAATACATCTACTTTGAGGGTTTGGTTGATTTGGAATTTTAGAAGAGTTGTAATTAGAATTGTGGGATGGTATAGTAGTAGTATACACAAGGAAAACACAGTAGCAGCTAGGGCCAAGGGAGAAGAACTACCTACCATCTATGTAAAATAGTTTGCTTGTGCTATTTGACCATCCAAGTAAAGTCATTTACTATGATAGGAAGGAACCAATTTGTGTAAGTCTAAGTCTCTCTCTGATTTCTGGTTCCATAGATTTAACGATTCCTCAGGATCAATTTATATCTTGTTGTCGAGTTTATAAGAACCCAGTTAGTGGTTAATGCAACCAATAATATTTAGGAAGATAATCCGGATATTTGAATTGGGCCTTGGAAACCAAACTGCCAACATTAGGGCCTGTAGGTATCTATCCAAACCACGCTTAGGCCCAATGTAAAATAAGGGAATTGAGGAGGGCAGATTGGTAAATGAAGACCCGGTCATAAAATCAGGCCCAGTGGCTCCGCTGCTGAGTCGAGCGCGAGATTTGTCTGACTCTGGTTCTGGTTCTGGTTCAGCTGTTCGTTGGCATGACATGAAGGACTGGATTCAGAGTTGTTCCATTTCACGACACCACACATCATCTCTCTCTCTCTCTCTCTCTCTGTTTCTTCTTTTTTGCGTTTACTTCCCTCATTTCATTCTCCTTAATCTAGCTGCTGCCCCCAAACCCTAATCCCTCCATTTCTCCCTATTTCACAGGCAAGGCAAGCTCTCTTTTCCCATCCACATTGTTCCCTATTCCTTTTGTCAATCTCATTTAAACATTAATTTTATGTTTATATCTCCATTACTGAAAGGAAGCAGTTTTCCTTCTATTAGCTCGATAGAATTGTTTCAGTTTTGGTTGGATTTATAGCTTTTTTTTTCTTCCTTCTGCTTTGTTTCGGGAGGTTGAACAAGCACTTACGAATAGAATTTGATCCTTTGTTTATTTGTGGCTTTTTTCAACTTTACTCTGGTGTAGCCTTTATCGAAATTTTATTTTACCACCCCTTTTTCATATGTGCTTATTCTAATCCTTTTTTTTTTATAAATAAAATAGTCGCGATCGATCCTTGCGGCCTAAATATTCATGACAGATACTGAGATGGCAGCCCAAGATTTGGAAGATGACCCTGGTGTCAAACCTGTCGAGGACGGTGTTCAAGCGCAACAGAATCAGCAATCTGATGCACACCACCAAGTAACTGCCGGTGACAACACCCTCACATTGCCATCTGATGTTCCAATGACCGATGTTCAACCTCCCTCTCATGATTTGCCTGATGTTCTAGTTTCTTCTCAAGATAAAATTTCTCCTGCTTCTAATGGTAATGATGTCAGACAAGATAAAGTACCTGAACAGAAATTTGATGGTCCACCTGAAGATAAACCTGTCCTGGAGTCCAATCTTGGTGAAAAATTGCCTGAACGCAGGTTTCGTGATGGTGATGGGGAAATTTTTGAACGTCAACCTGAAACTACCACTCCTCCTCCGCTCAAAAAATATCCTACTCATAAATCAAAGCATGACATTTCGTCCAAATCCAAGAGTGTGTGGACTGATGTGGAGGTAAGTTGAGTAAAGGCGTTTAATATGTAGTTTTGTTATAATGAGTGTTCAACAAGAGGATCGCCTCCTTTCTGGCTTGCAGAGGGGGGAGTCTGACGAGTCTGGAACTCCAGAGGAGCGAGCATCATTCATGAAGGAGCTTGAAACTTTCTACAGGGAAAATGCTTTGGAGTTCAAGCCTCCTAAGTTTTATGGAGAGCCATTGAATTGTTTGAAGTACGATTAATTTTGCAGTTGACTTTGATTAACAATCAATCTCCGCTTGCTTGTATGTTACAGACTAATTTCTGCTTCTTTTTTAATGGAGTTAGGTTATGGAGAGCTGTCATCAAACTGGGTGGCTATGAAGTAGTATGTCTGCTTTTCTGCTTTATGCATGATATTCTGGACTGTGTTGGTTTAATATTATTACTGCAGATTATCAAAATTCCTGTCACCAATCTTCCTTTGATGTTGCCTGTGCTTGAGCACCCTTCATGAATTATCAGGTGCTTGTTGATATTAATTTATGACAGTCATTTCTACATTTTTAGGTCACTGCATCCAAGTTGTGGAGGCAAGTTGGAGAGTCTTTCCACCCTCCTAAGTAAGGATTGCTTTGAACCATCATTCTGACAGTCTTTATTTTATTTTACCTACAAAATACTTGATACATCGTATAAATGTCTACATACTTGTCTAAATGCGTACCAAATTATTCTTTCATATCTTATTCTTTATACGTATTTCCTGTGATGTAATTTATGTCAATCAACATTTGAATGAATTGACCTGTTACCCAAGTGTTTTATCAATCTATTTAGCCTTGTCTTTCTATCTGTCTCACAGGACCTGCACAACTGTCTCTTGGACATTCCGCATTTTCTATGAGAAGGTATTGATGTTCTTTATCAGCAATTAGTCTTATGTTGAACCATGATGTTATGAGATTCCTCATATGACATTTCCACCCTGCCTCTCTGTACTAAAAGCCATACACCACTCTCACCCCAAAGAAGGAAGTGAAAAACACTTTTGCCCCAAAGAGGGAAGTGAAAATCCTTTTAAGTTAACACTCTGGAAATAACAGTGACTGTCCACTAGCACTTGTTAAAGCCTTTAGCAAACCTTCTTTACAGCTTCTGCTGCATTCCAGCAATAAAACTTCAAATTTTCCTTGAATCTCAAGGCCATTATACTCTTGTATTACCAAATCTGTTTAGTTGTCCATTTATGATTGTTGAACTCTGGAAGGAAGTACACAAGCTTAGATGTTTTAATCAGCTTTACCAAAAACTTTTTACTCTGATGGTTGATCAGTACCGCTACTTATTAGTAAATACTGTGTATTTATTCTCTTAATGGTTTGCCTTTACTTGGTGCAGGCACTTTTGGAATATGAAAAGCACAAAAGACAAAATGGTGAGCTCCAGCTCCCAGGTTCACCTGTGCATCAATCAACTAATGTTGAAAAAGAGGTAGTGTCTCCTTATTTACTCAATTGGCTCCAATGATCTTGAACGAAACCTGTAACATAGCAAAACGGTGAAATTTAACCAGATTACTTGATGTTTTTGTTCAATTGTTTCTTCTGTTTTCTGTTTCGAACGCTAGACCAAATAATACTTCCATTTGCTGTCTCTCTCCTTTTATCTGTTTATCTTCAGCCCTTTGCATCTCTCTCTCTCTCTTCTGAGTCATTAGTTCTTTGTGTAGACAAGTGGCTACCAACCACCAGGGTCAGGATCAGGCAGGGAAAGAAGAATTGCTGCAACTCGTGCTATGCAGGGTTGGCATGCTCAGCGTCTTCTGGGTTATGGTGAGATAAGTGAGCCTATTATTAAGGTTGGTTGAAAATCTAAACACCAATTATTAGAACCTCTGTGCTTTCCCATTATCTTTTACATAATGTGGACTGCAGTAATGCCTTTCTATTTTTGGTTTTGTACAGGACAAGAACTTGAATACTGCAACTAAGCGTGAAAAGACTCTGAAAAGCATTGGTAGGAGACCAGTCTAAAGATTTGTCCGTCTAGCTTGTTGTTTGTGCCAAGTCTTATTCTTTTGGTCTGGTTGTTTGAATCAGGCATACACAAACAGAAGACTAATAACATGGACTCTGCTGACAAGCATGGAAGTAATGAAGCAGATAGGGAGTTAAGATTGTTATTATTTCCTCTACCTCTCAATTGATTATTAGTGTTTCTTGCCTCTCAATTGATTATTAGTGTTTCTTGCCACTCAATTGATTATTATTGTTTCTTATCTCCTCTTACCTCTCAATTGATTATTATTGTTTCTTATTTCCTCTACCTCTCAATGGATTATTTCCATACATTTGTGTTCTTGTTGTGCTGGCTTGTTTTGTGAATGCTTATATTGTTTTAATTGTAAATCTTTTTCTTTTTCAACTTATGTGACTAGACTGGAGCCAGAGATTGTTGACATTGGACCTCCTGCTGATTGGGTAAAGATCAATGTGCGGGAAACTGTGAGTATATGTTTGCTTGTTTCTATAAGTCTCCCTTTTCTTATCTGTTTGCCAAATTCTTTATATCGTAACAACTAGCAATCTTTATGCTCAGAAAGATTGCTATGAAGTATATGCTTTGGTCCCTGGGCTTTTGAGAGAGGAGGTGAGTAATTCCTTGAAACCTTTTAATTTATGTCCTCCACATTTTGCTAAGTTTGGGCCCTTTTTTTCCTTATGTTAGTGATTTACTATAATGAAATGGTTACCTTTTTGTTTGTGACATCAAGTTCTTATGATCTTGGAAATAAAAAACTGTAAATAGTTTTGTGGTCCTATTCCCCGTAATCTTCACGGAAGACTCTTGAAAGATACAGATACCCACCCAAACACACACACATATGCATGTGTACACAGAGAGAGGGAGCAATTTGGATGATTGACAGGAGAGCCTGTGAGATTGAATTCGTACATTTGAGTTTGATTAGGTGGTGAAAAGATGTGCTTGGTTTAATCAATGTGAAACTGGTATAGGGAAACAGCTCCTCAGTGGTTTACTGAGTGATTTCTTGTGATAATAAATCCTGCTGTCAGATTTAGGTAATGCATTGTCCTTCAATGTAGTGGTGTACTTTGGACCACTAGCATAGTGTTTGATCTGTAATTGAGATAGTCCATTTTTGAGCCTGCAGTCTCTAAGTTCATTAATCTTGTACTTCAACTGGTGCCTTCCTGGTGCGGCAGGAGCCTTGGCATCAGTTAAAGGCTGAGCGGTTTGTACCATTTTTAAGGTTAAAAATGTTTCTTAGTAGCAATTTGTTACAGCTTATGTTTCTGAGCTAGATAGTTTTATTCTTGATTTGTATGTTTTGGTGGATTCAGGTGCGAGTTCAGTCCGATCCTGCCGGACGACTGGTTATAACAGGTCAACCAGAGCAGCTTGATAATCCGTGGGGCATAACACCCTTTAAGAAGGTATCTATTGCTCCATTTAAAAGGGGCAAAGCTCTCTCTCCATAATTTGGGCTAATAGTTTTTCTGTCGTGGTTGAAGATTCAAGGGGGCTATATTACTCCTTTTGCTTGCATGTTATGGTCATGGTCATCATGTCTTTGTGTGTATAAAAATATGACGATGTATGTGGTTAATTGTTCGTCTTGTGGGAATAATGATTCGTTTCTTTGTTTGGGCTTGTTGAGCAGGTGGTAATCTTACCTTCTAGGATCGATCCGCTTCATACTTCTGCAATTGTAAGTCTGCATGGTCGACTCCACGTACGTGTCCCCTTTGAGCAATTATCCAGCTGACTTTGTTTCTGGCAGTGGGAATCGGATGCATTAGTTTTCCTTTTCCAGGGTAGAAAAGTATGGAGGTGGAATCAGGAATTAAATATTAGGCTTTGTAGATACGTACTGATACTGTGCAGTGTTACTGAATATTTGCGGTACAGCTTTGAACTGATTTAACCTAGACTTTAGAGCAAATGCTAGTAATTGATAACTTCTTACTTTACTTTGGTAACTAATAATAAGCAATCCACTTCTCCCGCTTTGCATAGAGCTATAACAACTCAGTTGAGGCAGCCAACTAAATCTACATTTCATATATAGTTCTATCTTCAGCCACTTGTTGCATGTTGGATAATCTGATCAAGTACACCATTTATTTAAAATCAAGGCATCTTCCACTTAAATCACCTGAAATTTGATCATTCCTCCCCGTAAAAAGAGCAAGCCTGCCACCACTGGTATTGCCTACACACCGTCACCAAGATGTCCACTTGCCGTAATACCTGAAGACTGGGAAGCCTTGGGCTGAACTTGCACAGCTTCCTCATTATCTAAAGGCAAGCGCTCGTAAACCGCAATTGAAAAGGAAACAGCCATCAACACTACGGGTCCTGAAGCTACCAGAGGCCCAACAACACTCCCTCCCACCACCTGACCCTGTAAACCGGGCAAAAATATGGAGAGGCCTCCGGCAGAAGGCGGAAGTAGTGCACCGGAAAGTGAAAGAATGTGGAACCTTCCGTGCAGAGTAACGACAGTGCCTGCAGGTTGCCTAAACGTAACCTTGGCAATTGCCCCGCTTCCGCTAAGCACAGAGACACGTCTCCCTCTCTTCCTCGCATAACTGGACACACTCTCCACAATGTCCGCGCCAGAGTACTTCGAGGACATGATATCGGAGGGCATTAGGGCTGTCCTGAGCGACGATGACTGGGGGTTTGGGCTTGTTCTTGGTGCCAGGTGGGCGGCCTCTTATTCGTCGGGTGATGGCTGCATCGACTTTGATGTTGTTATTGTCGTCTTCATTATTATTTGGTGTTTATGGCCGCAAAAGCTGGAGAAATGCACTACTACCACCTGTTACTACATCCTTACGATTACATCCTCCTCCAACTCCTCCTGACATCTCCAAATCTGCTACTTTCTCCCACCAAGATCACCACAGCTTAAACTTGAATGCTTCCCTTAAAACTAACTTTCACCAACTTAGATCGCATTTCTACCATCATAAAACTACAATGACATGCATACTTGACACTACTAAAAAGAACAGGCCTTTATGGCAAGTAAAACTACCTCGTTATTTTCAACGAATGAACTATTGATCCATTGGAAACCCCAAAGAGATCTCCAAAAGCGAAGGGAAAACAAACAAAACCAAGAGATAAATTTGACCATATCGATCGTATAAGTAAATAGAAAAACACTTGACTACTACCAAGAAAGAGAAAAAATTAATATACAATTATGAAATTAAGACCATCACTTATCAAATCTACGAGTAATTAGGAAGCAAAGAGGAATATTTTATTTATAGAAAAGAACTTAATCATATATATTATTACCTTGTTATGAGCCAATTGTTACAAAACTTTGAAGCCGATCATAACCAAAGAACTGTTTCCAATTCGTCACCAGAAAAATGAAACTTAGATTTATGAATTGTGTGGTACGTAAGAATCTCCTGATGAGACTCATTTTAATAAAATGGAGAATCCATCAAATACTACATATGGAGATTTAGTGGAATTAGAGCTCAGCTGTTATTACTTATTACTGTCGGTTACTCATGATATACGTCTTTCTGGGGTTCTGACATAAAAGATTGAGGGCAGTTAGCACCAGAATCGCTACTTTCTGTATATACAGAGAGAGCAACAGCAGGAGTTCATTTAATGTGGTGACTCTTTGTATGCACTAAGCATTGAGTTGCCTTTTTGAAAAATTGACTAGGATCAAACCGTAATTTATCTCTCTTACACAATATCGGGCCGGAATGTGGAGACGCCTAGGATGGACGTTCCACCTTTTGAGTCCAAAGAGTTCAAGAGAGAGCGACAGTTGCCTGCACAGGTAACTCATTTAATCATTGGAAAGGAAATTAAGAATAAGCCTCTTTCCTATGTCTCTCTTTCTCTAATCTGATGAGAAATAAGCAGATATAGTCAATTTAGCCTGAATCAAATACAAATAAATATCAATAGCCAGAACTCAGCATTGATGTGATGTTTTACTATAGTTCTTACTATCAAACTAATCATGCAATCACCTATATACAAATCAATATCGCAAACACGGCCAATTCTTTTCACCCCCTATTATTGTACCTCAATGTCAATCATTCATTGATCACTCTATAAGTTTGGTACCACTCAAAAGTTGGTGCAATGGTTTCACAAAGAATCAAAATGCTTAATTAGTTATCGACATGAGATAATATTTTTTGAAACTCTAAGATAAGATAATGCAAAGAGTATTATGGTTTCCGTTGTGGAAATCAAGGCCTTAGTCGGCTATTGGTAATTAGTTGGGGACCAGAAACTAAACTAATCAAAGAATGGAGCACAATAGTTGAGATGGACAAAAGTAATCGAGTGGGCTAATTTTATATTAAAAAGCATAAGAGAATCAGGGAAGACTAATAAAATATTATTATATTGGGCATTAAGAGAATAAGAGCCGCCTACTCATCAGCTAAAGCAAATGGAGTAGTGTAGCCTTATTAATTTGTCTAATTGCTAATAAGAATCATTTTTATCTAATCGGCTGGACAAGATCCCTACCTTTGGTTTGCTTTCATTCATATTCACATAATATATACCATCATCACTATAGTTTATCAAAACTATCAGTTTTCCTTCAGCAAAGTGAAAGCGCTAACGCCCTCAAGACGGTGCTGGACAGCTTTCCAAACACCTCCCAACTTTGGAGGTTTCAGGTTCAAGTCTTAGATCTGTGACTCGCTGAATAAACCTTATAAATGCAATTGGCCGAAAGTGAAGGTAGACAAACTGATTTACTCACTAAATATTCAAAGCATAACAACCATAAATTTTACTTTTATTGAAACAAAGTGAAAGAACTATCAAATTTATGTCATGCCATCATTAGCTGTTCTCTAAGCCCAATCATCAATTACCTGTTTCCGACGAGTGATTAGAGAAAACTTTGGCAGGTGGGGGACATTAGATTAGATCAGAAGACTCCACTAGGATTAAAGAAAGAGATATGAAGACATGCTGACATGGAGATCATTGGGACAATTTGAGTAGGTGATTAGGAAGGAGGGAAGGGATTAGAGCCATAAGATTTTAGATTAACATGTGATCATCCTGTCATCTAATGCTCCCTTCGACCTTCCCCCTTCCCCTCACGATCACGTGGAGCCCACTGCAAAGCTATTCTCATGCCATTCCCTTTATGTGATTACAGGTCCCGACTGTTTACATGAAGTGGTTCAGAAATGCCTCCAAAGCTAGAGGCCCGAGTTGGGCCATCGTACATAGAGCACCATTCACTCTCACAGCTAAGCAGAGGCCCAACAAGTAAAGAGAAAAAAGAAAAGAGATTTGAGAGAAACTCTAGTCTCAGTTAGCAACTCTAGCGCTTCACCAAGCACTACACATTACAAGTGGATGATGAAGAGTACTAATTTCACCCATTATATGGGTTAATTTCTTCTGAATTGAAGAACTTAAACTACTGATTCCCTTAGTTGAACAAAATTATCATAGAACAAATATGAGAAATTGTAAGCATGGCACTGAAGAATAATCTTTTCCATTCGCAAACCAACAGTTGACCTAACACTTTTACGATTCCTCAAGCGACACAACAGATTGTACGAGAATTCCAGGGATATGAGAGCAAGACTTTATCAACTTACAATGCATATCAAACATAGCATTGAAGAAATTCACTAATCACTGATGCAATAGACACAGATGTAAAGCCTTGATCGTTGATGATGATGAGGATCCATGAGCCACCCTTTCTAAGGACGACACACATATACATGAAGAAGAGAAAAAAGTTACTGTGGACGCCATTGTTTAGTTTTCTGCTACATACGAAATATCATGCATCACCTCACTTCTCATTCATAAACCTAACAAAACTAAACCTGATCGCAATTCGCTCATGTAAACTGTAGACCTACAAATGGCAGCATCTGAGAACTTAAAACTATAAACAGCTGCAAAGTTAGGTTCCTTTTCCTTTTTCCCACCATTTTTGAAATTCAAACACGGCAAAAAATCTTATGTAGTCTTTTGAATTCCTAACTATCACAAGTTGATTGGTTAGGCACAGAAAGCTGCTCCAGATAAAATAAGATATAGAATGAGATGCATAGAACCAATTATTCCACTAAAGAATTGTGTGCGATTTTGACGTTATCAAACACAGAATGTAAGTGTTGGTACCTTAACAAAACCACATAGAAATTTTAGGCCGGCGTACAACTCTTGTAATACAGAGCTGAAGAGCATAGATCTTTGACTTTACCCTGAAAAAAATTGCACCACCCATTTAAATGCTACGTTCATCCACTGGATTATAGGATAGATGGTCAGAATAATAATATATAACGTGTGCACAGTCACATATATAGAAGCATGAATCTTCTTTCAACCGCTCTGAATTGTGCTCTTATTAACTTCAGATAACATGAGCGAATTGCTGTGAGACCTAAAAAATGGAGGCAAAGAAGAAGTTTATAGGAAATAGATTAGGTTTTCTAAAACTCACAAGAAGCGTACTAGTTTTATAGTACAAAGAGGTGTCGATAAGTCTAACGTACAAGAAGTAAAAGGATGATCTCTGAGCTTCGTCAGTCTCCTTCTTGTTCCCGCAAATCAATCCAGTTTCTGGAGCACACAGGCCCTCAGTACAAGGCGGGAAGAAAATAATAGAGGCGCCTTTGTACATGTCAAATTAAACAGTTTATATATATGCGTTTGTGGGCTTTACCAATTGAGGCCCATAACTTGACAAACCTATTGGGTAACAGTACTGGCCCAAATATGGCCTCACTGAAGACGAGCAATTAATCTACCGCTACGGTAGAATAGATTAGTGCAACCGAACCAGTTACTCCGAATGTGGTGGAAGTCATAGATTTACATTTTTATATAACGTTAAAATACAATTATTTATATGTTGTGTACCATTATGATCCCATCCGTATAATAAGTGTGTGAAGATTGAAGACTATTATATATATATATTGAAAGTGTAACTGGGAAGGACCACGATCTGGTTCTGGTCCCTAAACAAAACACAACAAAAGAATATTTTGGTAATACACAATACATCAGATACGTACGACACAACACACACCAAAGACTTAAGCAGGAGCATTTAATTAAATATTATACGACTAATTGACCAGGTTGACTGACGAACGGAGACAGAGGAGACAGTTTCCTTTCCCAAAATACCAACTTTAGTTACATCAATCAATTATCATATCACTTCACTTCCTTTCTGATCTGTTGTATTTCATATGACTCCGGACAAGTTGCCCAGCTGATATTGCAGACATGAGGGACAGTTCGCCAGCCAAAACTGAACCCGCCACTATAGTTGCCAATAGCCGAGAGTGTGAACCTGGTGATTCTTTGTTTGACCCCTTCACGCCCAGCAAATTCAAGCAGGCCGACTGAGATGCAAGTTGCGTCCCACCTCCGACTGTGCCAACCTGAATCGAAGCCCAAGCATAGAGTATAAGTAGGACTAGGACTAATAAATCAAATGAATTCTAATTAATCTCTTCTTTTTACCTCTATGCAAGGCATGGTTACAGAGATATGAAGATCCTTCCCATCGTTCACAGCTTCCATCATTGTGATGCACTGAGAGCTCTCTACATTCTGAGCTGGATCCTGCCCAGTCGCTATGAAGATTGCAGATACCATGTTACTTGCATGGGCATTAAATCCCCCAAGACTACCGGCCACCGCAGAACCAGTCAGATTCTTGAGCATGTTCAGCTCTACAAGAGAAGCAACGCTGCTTTTTAGCACTTTCTTCACCACCTCTTCCTTGATAATTGCCTCACAAACTACTGATTTACCACGTCCTTCAATCCAGTTTACCGCTGCAGCTTTCTTGTCCGAACAGAAATTACCTAGCGAATCAATCAATAACAATAACATAACCACTGCACCGGGTATAATAAATAACATAACCACTCAGGAAAAACAAGCTTAATACCAGATAAGCCAACGACATCCATGTCAGGAAATTCAGTCTGAAGAAAGTCGAGGACATTTTGAACACCTTTTGAAACCATGTTCATGCCCATTGCATCGCCAGTGCTGCACCTAAATCTCGTATAAAGGTTTCTTCCAGCAATTGAGCATTGAATGCTTTGGAGTCTCGCAAACCTACTCGACCTGACCACATCCCCTCGTACACTTCAGCTAAAGATCATAAGACGAAGATAACCGGAAAATCCTAATTTTATTTCATCAATAATAGAAACTAAACCTGTTAAAAACGACGGCTAAGGCATCGAAATTGTCAGGGTTCTCCAAGAAGAACTTCAATTCAGCGGTTCTTTTTGCTGATCCAAATCTAATAACAGGCGCTCTCGTCATGCCGTCCCTCAACACCACGCTCGTAGCACCACCCGAGACGTATATCGCCTTACAACCTCTGTTCGTGCTAGCGACCAAACAACCCTCAGTAGTCGCCATCGGAATCGAGTACTCACACTCGTCAAGCAGCAACGGACCGGCGATGCCTACCGGAATCTGCACGTAACCGACCGGCATTTCACAACACTGCCCTAAAATAGAGTCGTAGTCAAATCCTTCCAGAGGCAAACCCTCGAGCGACCTTCCGGTCATCCTCTGGATAGCCTCCCGCCGTATAAGAGCTGCACGTTTGCAATCACCGAGCTTGGATTCCAGAGAATACGAAGGGATGGTACCAGAAACAATCGATTTGACGATCTCCTCGTCTTCCTGGGAGGCTAAAGGTGAATTTAGGGGGGGAGGACAAGTGACGGGGCGATGATCTTCTTTGAGGAGATAATTAGGATCGGTGGTGGTACCGTCGTCGAGGTCCCAAGCGTCGTTGGAGGCTCGTGCAATGAAGGATTGAACAAAATCGATGCCAAAGAATCCAAGCAGATAAATGGACGAAGCGATGAGGGAGACAATGGCGGCAATCTCCGAGAGAGTGACGAAGTGGAGGGGAGTGGATTTTCGGATTTTGTCGCGCCATCTGTGGAGAAGAAAGTAAGCCGCAGAGAAGAAGAGGGTAAAGAAAATGGCGTTGGTTAGGTAGAGAGGGGGAAGGAGGGCATCGGAGGCTTTGGGTGAACGTTCACCGTGGAAGGAAGCTTGTTGCTTAGAGATAGCAGGTTGACGTTGTTGTCTGGTACTGTGGTGGAGTTGGCGGTGAGCGGCGGAGGGAAGAGGAGGTTTAGTGAGGCCGAGCCGGCTGGAGTTGTCCATTTAAATATTGAATTACTAGCTGCTGCGCTGCTGGAGGACGAGGAAGAGGACTGGGTCTGGGTAGTGTCTTAAATCTTCATCAGAATACTTACATTAATTATGCTAAATTGGAATTGAGAAATGAGTGTTTTGACATTTGAATTTAAAACGCGTCAGTTAGTTAGTTATGAGGGAGCAGGGAAGGGAAGGGAAGGGATGAGCGGGAGTTGTGGGCACTTCGGCTGGATTTTATAGGCAGAGAGGAGAGGCAGAGGTAGGCACGACACCTCATGCAGCCCACGTGCATAAGCATAACTCTTCTCGCGTGTTCAATAAGTAACAAATTAAATATGCCCAACTCATTTTCTTCATTTGTAATAAAACTACCGATTTTTTAAATTTATTAATTTTTAAAACTACCGAAAAAGGTTTTATAATTTTAAATTTTTTTAAAATCCCTTCTTTAAAATTTTGATTAAAAATAATAATATAATATAAATAATATAAAATTTAAATTAATCAGTAATATAATTAAACTAGATATAGATTAATTAAATTTTATTAAATTAACAATTTAAGATAATTTATTTATTTATTTTTAATTTAAGAGATATGTTGAATTGTCATATATACCAATTGAAGTTTAAAAGAAAACTTTTATGTAAAATTTAAATTAAAAATTAATATTTTTAAATTAGAAAAGAGGACCATATATTTTACTCTTAAATTAATTTTTATCTATTGACTATAAAAATACATTGTGGCTCTTGATAACAATATTTTAAAAACCAGGTTAAAAGTTAAACTGCCAAATAAAAAATTTTAGGTTCAATTGGTATAGAATGTCATAAAATCGATTGAAGAATGAATAAATCAAAAAAAATTAAAATATGATTGAAGAAAATTTTACTTATTTATTAAAAATGTTAAGTTTAATTAAAAAGTAATTGTTAAATAAAAATTAATTGGTTTATAAAATTGATTAATTTATAAAAATCAATCGATTAATTAATAAACTAATTGATTTTTAACAAGAAAGATTATTAAAATAAATTAAGCTGCATTCTAAATTTTCACAATTGAATTAACAAAATCGATCCAATTTTTTTGTCATGGCTTGGTAATGAGATTTTTTTTTTGTGGGAAAGAAAGGTTTATACATTTGTATATTATATAATCATTATCATCATTATCAACATCTAATTGAAATTTCATTAAGGTGCGAGATTTGTGGAAGTTTGATAGTATGCAGTTTTACTTCTATTTAATAGAGAGATTGTTTCTGATAAACTTGCATGTAATGTGACATGGAGATACTACAAAATCATAAATGGACATGTGTTAGACCCCTAAGTCTAGATTGCGGGATCGTACGAGTGTTGACGAACATTGGCCAGTACTTGACATGCAAGATGACATGAGAAAGGCGTGTTGATGAGAGAACAAGGCAAAGTCTTACGAGTTGGCGAGCAAAAATTAAGGAACTTGCGAAGTAGGCGAGAGATGTGGGAGGTATCGGCAAAGATCTCAAAAGTAGACGAGATTCAATATGCGTAGCTGCGCATTGGTAGAAATCTTCGACGAGATGTAAGATTCATATACGAAGTCACGTGGAATTGGCGAACTAAGTCATGCGAGACTCGAAGGTTCGCGAAGGCATGCGAGCAAGGAAAGGCGCATAAACTGTAACATCCCGTTACCCATATTAGGGCTATAATTGTGAATTATAAAAAATTATGAGAAATTAAGAAAATGCATATCACGCATAATTAATAGTGACATACACATTTATTTTGCACATTCATATAATTGTACATGCATTCATTAGCATTTTTGGGTAAATTGGTTTATAAATGAAAATTAAGGATTTATTTGGAATGTATTAAATGTGATTTGGCAATTTTTGTACATTTTAGATATTTTAGAAATTTTTGGTGAATTATTCTTGAGTTGAAAATTTATTTGGAGAGTCATCTTATTATTTCAAAATTTTTGGAAATTTTAAAGAATTTCTGAAAATTTGTGATATTTTGAAAAAAAAGAGATAAATGGGAGGGTAACACATGGGCCACATGCATGGGTGCCATGTGTCACTGAATTGTTAACCCACATAAAAGTATTTCTGCAGCTCTCGGTGGTCTACATCGAAAACACCCACACCAAATCTTCATCGTCGAAATATCTGTTTTTGGTTCTCACATCTATGTTACACCTAACAAAGGAAGCAGTTCAGTTCAGCCATTGTTTTGCTTTTCCTTGTTCTTGTTTTCTTCCCCATCCATCAAAACCTATTCTTCACTTTGGAAATTTTGGTTGAATCAAGTAAGTCATGTTCTGAGTTTTATGGGTACTGTAAATGATTGTTTGATAATGGTTTAAGGTTTGTAAATGAATGCATGCAGGATATAGGTTCTGTTTACGATTGTTCTTAAGCATTAAAAAAGAACAGTTGTAGCAGAGAGAGAAAAGTTACAGCAGTGAGAAAGTAGAAAAAAGGTAAATAAGTTTTGTTTTTGATGTTTGAATTTAATCTTGAATCTTGAGTTCTTTTTAGAGTAAGTTGACTTGGAAAGGGAGTAGAAATGCAGAGAATGTAAGTTAAAGATGGTGTACAGACATAATGGATTAAGTAGAAGAGAGGGAGAAGTGGAACGTGGGATTTGTGATACTTGAAATGGATGATTATTTCTGAATTGTTTTGAGGTTATGGTGAGTATTGATGAGATAAAAATGAGTTTAGAAGTTATTTCAGATAAATGACGCGAGGTTGAACTTTAAAAAAAAATGGCAATAGAAAAAGGAAGCAGAAGATGACGAATAGTGTGTTTGACGTTGGTGTTTGAAATGTAATTTTGAACTAGAGTTGTTTTGTTGCACAGCTTGAGTTTTTGCCTATAACTTCTGTATCCGAACTCCAAATAACTTGAAACTTAGATATATCGATTCCTAAGATATTTTTCTTTCTCTTCATAAAAATTTAGAGTTATCTGAATTGATCTGAAAGTGATTGATAGGATGAAAGTGTGGAAGTCTGCTGGAATGTTATGAATGGGAAAATTTTCATGATCATACTTTGGTTTTCTAATTATAACTTGAGCTGTAGATTTCTGAATGAGTTCATCTTTGATTCATATTAAACTAGAGACATGTTTCTACAATTTTTATAAAGAGGTTGAATTTTAATTCTGTCTCTTTGATTTTCAAAATTGCCATGGAATTGAGTTTTAGTTTAGGTTGTAGCACTATCAGGGACAGAAATCATGTCCTATGATTATTGAATAAACTGTATTGATTTTGACTGAATTAGGCTAAGTTGTCTTCACCAAAGTTGTAGCTTATTCTCTTAGCTTTAAATTGGTATAAAGTTTGAAATTTTTGGATGTCTGAACTGAAAGATATGGGTTGTACAATTAGAGGGTATGATTATGTACTAGCCAAAAGTTCAAATGTGCACAGTCTGAGGTATTTTGTGCATAACTCATTGAATATTTAATCAAATTAGATGATCTTAAAATTGTTAGAAACTTAAGACACTGTAGAGCAACTTTCCAGAAGGAAGTATTGCCTAATTTTGTCATTTACCCTACCAAATTAATTATACAAAATTGACCCGAAATTATATGAGTAGAAAATCTGAAGTGGTCAATTAGGTTATCAAATTGATTTCACATTGTTTTATTTTGGTCCAAATTATAAGTA
>JANVCQ010000002.1:53453-69233 GCA_025531925.1 Erythroxylum plowmanianum
AAGGACCTCGTCAATCATCAAATGATGTTTTCAACCTTTTCTTTAATAACATTAACAAGTCATTGCCTTCAATTTTCAACCGCGTTTTGAGGTTGGTTGAAAGAAAAGAAAAGTCAAGATGAGCTGATATATTAACCTTCAAGAAGCTCGAAATAGATTTTAAGCTGATGCAGAGGAATCATGGTAGTGAAGTGTCTACTTTCAAGGGTACATGGAACCGCAAGAGACCCAAGTAAATTTCAGATCTTTTCTGACATTATCAAAGACCAATTAGTTGCAGATTGCCATAGGTCCGTAAAAATGGAAGCTGTACTCTAGTTTGGCATCAAGATTCATTATTCTCTTTTAGTAGCTCTTTTCCTAGCAAGTAATTTGACAAAGAATGCACATCTTACGAGATTGGATGATGCTAAAGAGAATCTGAAATTCTTCAAGGTGGATCTGTTGGACTTCGAAGGTGGATGTTGCTGCAGTACTTCAGCTTAGTGGCTCAGGATATTCCAGGGCAAGATGTTAACTCTATATAATACATATCTGTATCTAGAGTTGCTGTAAAATCTACCGTTCGGTGATGTAATCGAATTCCCGATTGTAACATTGTGAAAACAGAATTGGATGCAAACTCTGTTGGGTTTGTTTCAGAAGGCAGGTTGGTTGGCGTTTTCCGGAAGTATAAAAGATTAAAGACTAGAAATTTTCTGAAACTGGAACATTCAGGGCCTAGGGGAGATGCGTCTTCCAAAGACAAGACAAGGAAACATCAATCATCATCATCATCGTCCATAATAATCGGATGTAGTTTCTCTGGGTTTCGTAATCTTTGACGCTTCCAGTCCACACCACAAACACTTGGAGAGAGGGGAGCTACGGTCCCTGTCCAAACCAGGTGGATTGGACCCCAACCAGAATTGCATATGTCTACAGCCAGAAGAGGAAGAGGCAGCTCGGCATGAAAACTACCCCTCAGACGTTCCACAAATAAACCATAGGAAATGATTTGAATGGATATTAAGTGTAACGTATGTCCTTATTTTAATCAATGGAAAAGAAAGAACGATGCATCATTGATCATCCATTTGTTGTTGAGGCAGAGGGTCCCTTTCTTGACTTTAGTTAAGTCCAGCTCTCTTCAGCTTTATCCAATTCCCACAGCTCAGCTCAGTAATTCATAATTATCACAACAAACTCTTTAAGTTAAAAGGTGTTAGAAACCAAGGCCGTGTCTTGTCTGTCTGCTGCATATAGAATACAGAATTTATCTTTGTTTATGAGATTATTATTATCTTAGAAACCCAACTAATTGGCTGTCAACAGAAATGGCAAGTGGATAAACGAATGACACAATCCATACATCACTATACTGATTAAACAAAAGAAGAAACTTCATGGCTAACATAAACTTACCAGATTTAAGAAAAAGCAGAATAGGGACAAACAGTGTCTGAGGTACAAGGTGAAGAGGAAGGGAGGGAGCTCCCGAGTAACAACAATGGTGATTAGATAAAAAGGTCAAGATAAATACTGGGGAAGTAGGACCCACTTCAACACTGCTCTTCTCCAACTTTTGCCTTCTCTCTCTCTCTCTAATCATTACCCTTTCTCTTTCCTCCTCCTCCTCCCCCTCCCTCTCCTTCGTCTTCTTCTTCTTCTTCTTCTGATGTGTGGTGTGTATAGAACCATCACAAGTATCGTAACATCATTACCCTGAACAAAAGAAAAAGGATTTCTTTTGGGGACATAGAACTGTTAATACAGTTATTACTTCTACCACTAGTGTATAGTAAGATTTATCATATCATAGCCTCTTCTTCCCAAAACCCAACCGAAGATTCTTTCTTTTCTTTTATCATTTGCAAATTGATGTGCATGGATAAATATATAGATAAAAGCAAAGCCTAGTCTTGATCAACTTTTCCCGTACAAACCCAAGCCCACATCACGCACTTTCTCTCTAACCTTCCATCTGATACCACCACCGACCTTCCTCTCTTCTTGGCCCATCCCACCTCAATTCTAGGGTTTTTCTATGTTCCCTTTTATTTTCTTTCTTTCGTTGCCTTTATGTGATTCTTTTTAGCCTGTTGAATCCACCATCTTTCTTCTTTTTTCGATCTTTTCCTTTCTCCCTCTAAATTTATCGTCTATACTTCTTGTTGATCCTATTTAAGTTCCTTGGATTCTCCAAGTATATTTCGTTAAAAGACTAGGGTTTTTCTGGGGTTTTTGTTTTCCAATGATGTGGCGGAGTATTTATTGGATCGACTTTAGGATCACTTAGTTCAGTCCAATTTGATCTCCTACTGGAATCTTCTTCCTTCTTTTTCATGTGAATTCGAATTTGGGATTTGAATAAAGCTTCCGCTTTTCTTTTGTCTCTATCGTGTTTCTTTTGGGTATTTTTTGGTTTTCGTTTTCATTTGAACGACATGGCTTATCAAAGGATTCCGGGTCCCGGCTCGGGATCGAGTTCAAGTTCAGGGTTTCAGTACTTGAATTCACCATTTGGAGATACAACCTACACAAAGGTCTTTGTTGGGGGACTCGCTTGGGAGACTCAGAGCGAAACCATGCGCCGTTATTTCGAGCAGTTCGGAGAGATTCTTGAGGCCGTCGTCATCACCGATAAGAATACTGGTCGATCAAAAGGCTATGGTTTTGTGAGTATTTCTTGTCTTTTCCTTATAGGGTTATA
Organism: Erythroxylum plowmanianum; assembly: GCA_025531925.1. NCBI lineage: Eukaryota > Viridiplantae > Streptophyta > Magnoliopsida > Malpighiales > Erythroxylaceae > Erythroxylum > Erythroxylum plowmanianum. The sequence continues at coordinate 56,146 of JANVCQ010000002.1, forward strand.
TGATCTTCCGTCTTCATACATATATTCGATTCTAAAGCCGAAACCCATATGTTTTGATGATTATACTTGAGTAACAACAAGTTATTTATCTGTTAATCATACGTTGTTGATTTGGTTGGCGTACATGCTAGTTGTGCTTTGCTGCCAAGTGGTGATCTTGATTTGTAGTAGAATGAATTCTTTTTGGCTTGTATTCTTGTGGAGGGTGTAGGTGACTTTCCGGGAACCAGAAGCTGCTAGGAGGGCATGTGCTGATCCTACTCCAATTATTGATGGTAGACGGGCAAATTGTAATTTGGCTTCTCTTGGGCGACCTCAGCCACCACTGCCATATGGTATTCTGTTGCATTGGTGTTTTATGAGATGAACCAATAACATTTATTCATTATGTTCACCATTTCTTTTTGGCTCAAAACTCCTCCATGATTTTTTATATTGATGGATGTTTGTCTGCCATGGATTGGAGAAAAAGTTGTCTGAAAGAACCAGCATTTGATGCAGACACTCTTTTGTTCTCCTGTCCTTATAATTCAGTGATCCAATCTTCTTCCAGCTACTTTTACAAGTCCTGTCCCAACATAATCCTTTTCTTTTTCAAGCTTTTTTTTCATGTATTTTGATTGTTTTCATGTTTAATCCCTTCTAATTCCATTTTTCTCTTCTAGGGCGTATACGTGCAGCTACACCGTACATAACAGGTGTGCAAGCAGCCCGGGGGACTTACGTTGGAAATTTTAGCTACCAGCAACCACTTCCTTACGGCTACCAACAGGGACTGCTGTATCATCCATATGGGTGAGTTGCTAATTGCATGGCTTAAAGAATATAATAAATATAATGTTCCACAAAATAAATTACTCTCTTCAATTGCATAATTGGTGTTGCTTGCCCGCCTCTTTCTATCCTCCTATGTCTGTTTTCTCAATCTTTTGCATCTGACTGTTTGTTTCTTAGTGCTTCACTTAACCCTTCGACTATAAATTCTTTATTTAGGTATTCCATTTGTAAAATTTAGGTTCAATTCCACAGAGTTCGATGCAGACCAACACCTTGTGGTCAACTGGGGTAGTTTTGGTATCTCTCCCTAAATTCTCTTGCATTTTGTCATTTGAACTGAGAATTGATTTTGCAGGCTAGTTCAAGTGGGTACATGTCCTTTGCAACTACCTTTTTCTTCTCATTTCTGTTTTCCTTGTACATGGTTTTTTTTTTTTTTACCTAAACCAGTCACCCCATCCATCAACAATCTTTTAGTTTCCCTAGCAATGGATAGCCAGTTTCCTAGAATTCGGGGTTCATTTTGTTGAAAATCAAGTGATATGACATGATGCGATTGATAATTGCAGGAATTCAAAAACTGGTAGTTGCAGAGGATATGTGCCCCAGCTCAATGTTTAATGACAAAGGCAAGACCACAATTGTGGTTATATAAAGGAGGGGGAGAGTTAGGGGAGTTCTCTCATGACTCTTGGTTAGGGTTGATGGGTCATTGCATATAATGTCTTAAAATGCATAAGATGAGTCAGTTAGAGGATAGGTTACTCATCTATGTTCTTAATAAATGTGCCTTATAGCTACTATTTTATTCCAATGTGAAAATTTCTGACATATCATGATTCCTTGCTAGATTTTATTGTGGTTATAAATTAATTTTGTTATGTTTTCCCCGTCAAAATGCAGCTATACAACTTATGCACCAGAATATGTCTATCCACAGGTGAAATGCCATGGCTATTTAAAATGTTCTATTAGGGGGATGATACTGGTCTGGAATGACTGATTTGCTTTTATTATCATTATATTCTATGTTAGGGTGTCTACACTCCTTATACAGGCCAACAATACCTTCAAATATATGGAGTACCTGGTGCCGTTAATACAGCAGTTTATCCTTATGGACAGATAGGTCAAAACCTTCCTGGAGGTCATGGTTATACAACAGTCCAAGGATATGCGCTTCCAGCACATCAGATTGTGCAGTTTGGTGGAAGTGTTAATGCTATGACATCTTCACCCATGCCTACAATTCAAGCACCATATCCTACAGGTAGACGTTTTTGGTTATGAATCTAGTTGCTTTCAAAGTTCAAAGGTGTTCGAACATAGATTAATTTCATAGCTTGTTTGGGAATGGTGCTATTTTTGGCATCATGGATTCATGAGTTTATTCTTCTTGTAAACATTGTTACAAAAGAAAGTTATTCACAGATTCTAATTTCCTTGTTGAGGGTCAGAAACGAAACTGTTGTATCAATAACATTGTCAATATATTGTGATGCATGTGGACCTGATTGAAAAGTGTATTAACGTTTTAGGTATGGCCTCACCTGTCCCAGCACAACCACAATTTGTTGTTCCTGCTCCTCCTCAGTATATGCAAGGTAGCAGTTCTGACCAAACAGTTGGGTGAGGGGTTGATCAAGGTCAGTAAATTCGATGCATTTTTGTTGCATAATGATATGTTTCTAGACCTTTTCTACTGGCTCTGCAATAGAGGGATAGTTTGTTGCTTTCTATCTCAGGTATCCTTAAGACTGCAGCAGGACTAAGAGCAGCGAAACTGCTACTTGAGTGGCGGGCTTCGGATCTAGCCTTGCAAACTATTTAATTTGCATTCTAGAGGTAAAAAGTTTAACTTTTTAAATTTAGAGAATTAGTAATGAGATGGGTGAGTGGTTATTTCATTTTATTGCTTTCACCTCTTGCCCCCGAGTTACCTTTACTTCCCTTTCTGACCTTATTATTAGCTGTGAGACTATTGAAGGAGAATCCCAACTGGATGATTAAAATCTTACTGGAATTGGACAAAAGTTGATGAGTCCGTTAACCTGGTTTATATTATTTTCAATCTTGGGACAAGTTCTATTGGATTGAGATGCTTTATGCTTTTACTAACTTAGTGAATTGCTATGCACAGGTCGTACAGAGTCATGCTCACCAGAGAAGTCAGATGTCTGAGTTGCTCCATGTGTGGAGAAGGGATTTGGGGAGAAACAGGCATTTCTTCCTATTTATACATAGTGTATTTATGGACCTTCATCATATGCTGCCAAAAGCTCAGAGGATGAGTGGCAGGCAGTGATGCATTTGGGTGGATGCTTGAATTGGGTTTTCAGGCAAACACTCTTGTTAGGATAAAAGAACGTTTGTGTAAAAAAGGTCAAAAACACAGGTAGAATCAACATATGATTCTTTGTTAGAGTCTACTCTCCCCTCCAGCATTTGGAGGGTGTATAGTGAGTTAAAATCTCTGGTGTCAGATGTTGATGTCCTGTTCTGCATTTGTATTTAAAACATCACACTCAGGGTTTGTGCATATTTAGTTTTAGGGGTTCCTCCGTTAGGACTATTTATTCACTCTTTCTTTATGTTCATTTATCCTTCTATTTATACACTTCCTTTTGTCATTTCCACCTTGGCTATGGGAGGTTTGTGAAAACTTGGGCTACACTATGGAGGGTAGTCCTTAATTGCAAAGTTCCAAATTAACCTTTTGCCCGAACCCTAAAGTCATCTTTGTCTTCTTCCCCAAGTTTGATTGTCCTGATGTATGAAAAGACAGGCCAGGAAAGCTTCACCAGAGACTACCTGAATGAATGATTTGAAAAGACAGATTTTTGTAGGCTCAAGTGAGCCTGCAGAGCCCAGTTTTGCCTAGAGATCAAAATTAACAGTTGATCGACTAGAATGACTAATTTTAGATCTAGGAATCATCATTTACAATCCCTTGAAGACTAGTGAGGATTCACCGAAAGCAATTAAGAATGCTTATCAGAATGTTTAATAGGTTCTACTAACTGCTAAGTACACCACGTAACGATGGCAAACTGATCAACTATTTGGACTAATAAGCACCTTTGAAGCTTTCATCATTTAACGATATGATACAAGATCAAATCTTTGGTAACATCCTGGAGATTTTTGGGACATCTATTAAACATTGACTAAGGGATTAACTGTACAAGGCTTTTCGTATTTTACCAGTTGCTTCAAGACGGCCGTTAAACATTACATTGACTAATACCAAGAAACTAACAAAAAGCATACAGAATAAGGTTCAACAGTAAGGAACAGAGGAGGCCTTAACAAATCAAACAACTAAACAATCTGCATGCCGCAATCATCAAGCTTCCAACACACAGCAGTTCAGAACAAATCTGTCAACATTTACTTACAATCCCATGCTTTTAGAATAATCGCTGAAACTTGCATTGGGGTAACTTCAGGTCTAACCTCCATTGTGCAAGAGGGCGTTTCAAAGGCAGAAGAAAAGCCCGAGTGAAAGGCATTCCACATTTATAGTTACATAGAGAACAAACAAAAGGCTTCAAATCAGTGGCTAGCTTGGTCTTTTCGAAAACAATAAAGTGGAGACTAGAGGCGGGAAGTGTCCTTGTCATGCATATTTTAACTCACTTTTTGGATCTCAAACTGCTAACTTTGGATCTACTGTTCCGGTTACATTGCCTTCTCCTGTTAAAATGTGGTCGGGATCCTGCATACAAGTGTGAAGGTATTTGTATTTAATAAGATCTGGAAAGAACCCAGAAATGGCAATAGGGAAAAGCTAGAGCAAGTACACATATACCTCCATTCCCCATTTGATATAATCAGGGGATTCACAGGCTTTATATTCATCAACTAAACTCTCAATTATGTCTCTTGATTCATCAAACTCAGAAAGATCATTATCCTGAATACAGTTCATAAGTCAGATAACAGTGATATTGCAGTATAAACACTCCATAAAGCAGCAAATTGCATCCAAAACTGCATACATGTTTCTATTCAAATGTATATTTTATAAATGACAGATGCAAGCCCCTTAATTAGGAGCTATATGCAAAAGAGAATCAAGCTCAGAATGACATAAAATTATTATCTGAAAATCATGAAGTGTAGAATACAGTGCAGAATATGCAGTTTGACAACGGAACCAGAAAATAACAAAAATGGAAAGGCAACTTACCGCAAACATTGGGAACTTTCTGTAGTTATCAAGAAAGGCTTGCTTCTTTCTCAACTTCTCATACTGGCTCAGACATTTGCTGAAAAGATGCCTGATGCTAGTATGGCTGGCAAGCATGAGACCACTTACCTACCACAAGTCAAGTGTAAGTTATTCTCTGTATGGAGGGGCATACAAATCTTGAAATCTTTGCATTTATCACTTCAATCAGAATTCAGAATAACATATGTCCGCCTCAGGATGTTAATTCTTCTCATCTCAAAGAAAAGATACGACATAATAAAATGAAAATCAGGCAAAGCAAAGATAGGAAACAGCCATACTCTATGGGAAGTTTGAACATATGGGGACTTCCTAGATAGAGCAACCTGCAACATCCAATAACAGCTAAAGGTAAGTTCGAATTTCTGAAGGAGAAAGAGAAGACTGTTAAGCAAGAAAATTTCCCCTCATCGCATAAAAAAACCTGTATACTTGCAGGACCCCACTCAATAAAATTAACAAGCTTCCTTTCACGAATCCTCTGCAGACTTTCATGAACCTGGCGTAGCAAGTACAAAAAGAAACAAAGAATCATTCACCAGTTATAGCAGTTCATGAATTTAATATTTTTGAAAACTCGTTAAGCATTCAAAGAGCTTGAGGTAAAAAAAAATCGCACCTAGTTGTAATGAAAAAGTAAGTCAAACAACTAAAGTTGCACTGATCTAGCATATGAGGAACCCTACAATAACAGTATAGCCTATATTGCATGTATATGTATGAGTGTGGGTATAAGAGATTGGTGAAGTATTTGCTCGAGGATTCTACGTCTTCAATATATAGAACTCCAACATGAAATTGGAAACAAATAAGCACCTTCACCTTAAGAACCAAGTCAGAAATCTTCACTAAACTATGATAAGCACAATTTTGACCTTGAAACAAACCTTACCCAACTTACAAAGCTTAGACAAGAAGGTTCTTCAACTTGCAAACCATCACAATCACAAGGAAAAATAATATAAGTAGACAAAGCAGGGAGAAATTAATAGAAGCAAGCACGACAAAGAATCAATTGTTTGGTGAGAATCACCCAGTGCAATAAGTTTTACTTGGAAGAATAATTCAGAAGATTAAAATACAGTAAATAAATGGCCAGCCCATTAGTTACCAAAAACTTTAAGCATTATGTATTCAAAGAGTCCTGAATACTTCAAAAACAGGAAATAATTATTACCTGAGTAGGATCTACTTCTCCTTGAATGATGTTCAATATAGAGATGTACTTTGCCTGGCTCGCTTCTTTCGTCCGAGCATAAGAGGAAACCATAATATTCTTAGTCTGCAAGACAGAGTGAGATCCAAGTAAGTGACTTCATTTTAATATATTGCACAAGTCAAAGTTCTCACCTGCAGAAGTCTTCTCATGACATCTAATACAGTCGTCTTACGAATCACATTAGCCTGCCAAACGATAAACTAGCATCAGATTTTGCCGAAAATTCATATCTTGAAAAGGAAGATCTCAAGGCAACCAACAGTGGAAGTCCTGTCAAATCATATATATACCAACTGCTGATGCTATAATAATAACAATGCCGCTCATATCCCCAAATCAACAGAAATTTGAAATTCTACAAGTTGTATGATTAAGGCTGTTTGTTACATGATAGACTAGGTAATCTTCAAGACTTGCAACTAGAGCATTACAAAGCAGTCATGAATCAAATTAATGGTTAGAATCTTACCTGGCGCTCTACTGTCAGTGGTGTATATCCCGTCATAAGAAAATGGCATCTTGGAGTAGGAATTAAAGAGGCAAGAAGACCAACCAAGTCATTGTTCATATATCCTGGATACCTAAGTGTGGTTGTGCTAGCAGACATTACAGTGGAAACCAGGGAGTTTGTTTGTGCAAATGTAGGATTTGTGAGATGCAGGCGCTCAACAGCAATTCTATTGAGGGCAGTATTATCAAGGACAACAACACAGTCTGCATTTAGTGTCAGCCTCTTGAGTGTTAAAAGTGAGTTGTAAGGCTGGACTACTACATCACTTGTTTCCATTTGGTTGGGAAAGACGCTGTATGTTTGAACCAGCTTTTTGCTATACCGATCATTCAGAGTCTCCAGTAGATATGAGCCCATACCTTCATATGACATGATGAGAGCAAACATAAAGAGCATGTAAGCAAACAAGAAGAAAAGAAGGCACACATTCCACAGAGTACAAGAAGTTGCATCTTAGAGAGCTATTCAATTGAAATCTCCATATATGAATGAAACTATGGCACCAAAAATGCATTAAACCTTAAAGAAGATAAGGTAATGTTTAACGAAATCAACCTGAGCCTGTGCCACCAGCAATGGAATGACATAGAACAAAACCTTCAAGACTATCACTCCCATCAGCTTCTCTATCAATCATGTCCATAATATCCTCTTCAACACCCTTCCCCTGGTCAAGAGATAACGCATAATGTCAGATGATTCAGAGGAAAAGTAGTTGAAAAACTGATGCTAGGACCTACATAAGCTTCTTTTGAGTATACCAAAAAAAAAAAAATTACATACAGAACAATAAACATTATAGAAAATTTGGGGACAGAAGAAATAATGAAAGAAACCTGATGATATCCACTAGCCCAATTGTTGCCAGCACCACCTCCATGATCAGAAACAAAGATATTCTCGTGATTGTAGAGATTTCGATATTCACTGTTTTGAATAGCATTGATGACCCTTGGCTCCAAGTCTATAAGCAAGGCTCGAGGTATGTAATGCTGATCATCAGCTTGATAGAAAAAAACATCTTTTCTATCCCCTCCCTGCAGATTAAATACATAAGAGATGAGCGAGAGCAACAATAGTGCTTGATAAACATTTGGTTCAAGGAAGTGACAAGAACAAGGGACACATGTGTAATCGAGAAGAAAACCTTAGAACTCATTCAAAATTGAGCAATTTCAGGTAACAGTAATAGTAATCTTATGATTTAAGAAAGGGGGGGGAGAGAAGGAAGAAGTGAACCTGAGTGGCAAAATCTTCGAGAATGCCATCCTTGCTGATACCGTGCTCCAAGCAAAGCTGCTTCCAAAATTCCATGCCGATCTGGTTCCCGCATTGTCCCACTTGCAGCGTTATGATTTCCCGCGGCATTTTCCTTTACTCTCTTAGAAGAAGGTTCAGTTACACTTAGCTGACTGCAAAGAAAGAGCGAGAGAAACAGAGGGAGGGAGGCGAAATTTGTAATGTATTGCGTTTAGGTCGTCGTCGTCGTCTTCCTCCTCGTCTGCTTGCAATGTTCGAGTGAAGTGAGACTCCTCCAAGTCCAAGGAGACTGTGTGTTTACTATGCGGGCCTGGTTTCCATTTGAATTGGACCCTCTATCTTTCTCTCTAATTCAACCCAGCACTCATGACCCACCAAGCCCATCCTTTGTTTCTCTCAAGTATTAGTGTTCATCACCATAATTGTACTTTTTTTTGGGAATTTAAGTAAGGAATATATTCAATCAAAAATTGTGGAAAGTACATAGGAAAGGATATGCAACTCTTATAGTTAGATTCTATATAAAATATACAGCTAGTTACACAACTTTTCTTAACTAAGTATCAACTCTTACTAAATGTTAATTGATACCTGAGTCGATCAAAAATATCTTCTAGAGAAATTGCTGACAGGATTGTCATCTGTAACTTAAGATAAAACTTATTTAAGTTGAATTTCTTACATTCTTTTGTTGTCCCAAAGATCTTGATGTTCCTCATTCTCTTAATGAAATATACTAGCATGGCAAAGCCAATCATGAATGCTCTATGCCATTTTAGATCATTAACCCAATGCAAGCGGTCTTGCCAGGCAATATTTCTATTTGGTAGTTAAAAAATGTAGAGAAACTTACCCCATATCAGTATTGTGGAAGAGTAATCAAATAAGAGAAGATCTAGAGACTCATCTTCCCCACTGCATAATAGGTAAGATTTGTTTGGAATCGAAAATTTTATCATGTCTCTAGTTCCTATTTTCTTTCTAGCAGCTAACAAGAGTATAAATGAGTGAGCCTATGCAATTCCAAATCCCCATGTCAACTTATGAAGAGGAAATCTGGTGAGTGGACCAAGTAGTAGTTGTTGACACGATTGCGCTGCAAATTTATGTGATGAGTGTAGCTCCCATTTAACTTTATCTCCTTGCCCCAAATCTAGTGTACAAATTAGCTTTTGCTCTGCAATAAGCTTGGTTCGTCTGCTCATATGGAATGGGCCCACCCAGTTATTATTTTGAATGCACCTTGATATTTTTTGGAATTGAGCCTTTCAAAACTGGAAAAAAAAAGATCGAGTGATACATAGAGGTCTTATTGAATGTCAGTTATCAAACCAGAAGTTGGTGTTTTGCCCATCTCTGACATAATGCTTGATATGAGGAGGCATAAATGACCTGATGAGTAAGATTTGTTAAAAAGTGTAAAATTGAGTGCTTTTAGGAGAAATCGACCATATTTTGCTGTATTTGACATGGAACATATGAATTCATTGGACCCAGAGATTTTCTTTATCACAACAAAGCCTCCATAGCCATTTTGCTAACATAATCTTGTTCATTCTGAAGGTTGAATTGATCCATAAGCCACCATTTTCTTTTGGAAGACAAATAGTACTCCGTTTAACCTTAGAAGTTTCTTTGTATTTGGATCCATGCCATGTGAACCCTCTTATACTCTTGTCTATCTTCTTTAAAAACACCTTTGGGGAGTGCTAAATGTGATAACTAATAAACATGTAGATAATTAAGAATGGAAAGGGCAAGTTGCAATCTACCTCCATAAGACAAATATATGTTGCTCAAATTGGAAATTTTTCTACAAACTTTGTCAATGAGAGGTTTGCATTCGTCTTCTTTCAGCTTCCTAGTAGAGATGGGGCACCCAAATAGTTGAGAGGTAACTGATAAATGGCAAGACCTGAACTTATGAGCATTTTTAATGAGGTTTCACTACTCTGTGTAAATAGGTACGTTGAGCACTTTGTGGATAGAATTTAAGCATGGATACTTCTTGGAATCTCTGTAAGGAAGTTAAGAGTACTCCATTTGAAGTTGTATCATTGGCACATAGAATGAGCAGGCAAAAGAAATTTGAGTGATATGTCGTTCTCTACATCGATGATGATATCTGAAGTTTCTGCTTTCAACATTGCATAGTTGAGTCATTCTTTGAAGCACTTCCATGGCAATTACAAAGAGATAAGGAGATAGTGGATCTCCTTGTCGTATTCCTCTTGCTGCTTTATAAAGTTGTGTAGGTTCACCATTCAATAGGATGGAAAATGATACAGTAGAATTGCAAGCATGGATCCAATTGACGAACTTGCTAGGATATCTAAATGCAAGGAGTGAATTAATAAGGATGCTCCATTCCACAATGTCACATGTCTTAGTGAAGTCTATTTTAAGAGTACAACTTCTTACATGTTTTTAGTGTTGTAGTCTTTTAATAGTTCTTGGGCTAACATTATATTATTACCCATACTTCTACCAGGGGCATATGCCCCTTGACTAGAGTTAATCAATCCTAGTATAATATCCTTCAATCTGTTAACAAAGATTTTAGAGATGATCTTATAAACCACATTGCAACAAGATATTGGTAGATAATCATTCAACCTTTTGGGGTTTGGGATTTTATGAACGAAAAGTAGATACGTCTTATTCATTTATATAAGTAACCTGCCACTCTTGAAGAACTCCTGCACTGCTTTGACAACTAAAGCTTGTACGAGATTCCAATTTGCTTGAAAAAATATGGCGTTGAAGCCATCAGGACCTGGTGACTTATTAGGGTTGAAGGAAAACAATACTGCTTTGATCTCCTCATTGGTGACCTCTTTGATTAAGGCAGAATGTTGATTGGAGTTTATACAACCAGCCATATTAGTGATAAGACAAGAGGTGGCTGAAGAAGCTTGTTTATCTTTATGAAATGTCTAGTAACTACCTCTTTCAATGCATTCTATTCATGTATCATTTTTCTATGCTCATCTTTGAGAGATATTATCTTGTTTCTAATCCTCTTACCTTATTAAAGAAGTATTTGGTATTCTTGTCTCCTTGTTGAAGCCATAGATTATGAACTTTTGCCTTAATTGATTACTGAAGTCTTCAATTGCTTGCATATAATTGCTCAATTATGTCCTCTCCTTGTCTGTGAGTGCAGGATCAGTAGGATTAGTAGCAAGTATCTTCTGAGTTGAGATAAGATTCACCATGGCCTGCTGTTTATTGAGTTTCAAAGCATCAGAACATTTCTTTAGTAGTTTTACACATTCAACTTTGATATTTTTCAACATTTGAATACGCTGAAAAGCATTAGACCCTCGGACTTGTTTTTGAACTACTGCCCTAACTATTGCATCAAGCTGAGCATGATTTAGTAGTGAATTAAAGAATCTGAAAGGCTTGCATCTTTTGCTAGGTCTGCTTTTAATGTAAACATTGACAGGTGTATGATATAAGATAGTTGTCTGTCATTTGCGTGAGCCACCAATTGTTTATTAGGCACCTATCTAGCTTCCTCTGTACCAGCTGATTTCCCTGTTGATGATTACTTCGTGTGTATAATAAACCCTGAAATTTAATATCAACAAGTCCAAGTAAAGATGCTAGTGTAGCACCCCACTCTCATAAGGCATATTCCCGAATAAACTGACGGTATTCAAGAATACCCTCTACAATGGTCGTGTGCCAAGACAGTTAGTCAATCATTATTATCATCATCATCATACCCAGTCCGAAGCCCCACATTAAAGCAGGGTATGGGGAAGTCTTATAGTACGCAGCCTTACCCTTACATTGTAGAGAGGTTATTTCCGGCAGACTCACATACAAACGTGACAAGAAAATAATGATGCAGGTTTACAAAGTAAAAAGTAAAAACTGGCACACATAAAAAAAAGTTAGATATAATTACAATATAATAATCACAAATAGTAATACTAATAGTAATATATATATATATAATAACAACAACAACAATAATAATAATAATAACAACAATAATACTAACAATAAAAAATAAAAGGAAAACAAATAACAATAAGAAAATTAATAAGTAATGAAATAGCAATAAAATAAAATAAAGATAGATAATAAATAATTTGCTAACTAAAGGAGCCTTAATAACACACTAAAAAGAAAAACACTAAAAGAAAAACAACTTACATGGCTGATTTGAGCATGAGAACACCTATATACATACACCCGTTCTCGTCAAAGTAGAGGTTTCGAGAATGGCAGACAAGAAGGTCTTTGTGTCTGTTGAGAAGAGAGTCTAAAGAAGTAAGAATTTCTAAAGTAAGTTGTATAAAAGGCGTTAAAAAGAATAAGGTAGTAACGGGAAGCAGAAAAGACTGATGGGAGAGGCATATAACAAATCAACGAGCGCCAATCCATATTAAACACTCAAGGACTATCATGGATGGCGCAGTATTGGTGATATTCCCAAAAAGGGAGGCGTAGATTAAGCAAGTTTCAATGTAAGAAAAGCTTTTATGCAGAGTCAATCAATCATAATTCATAACCATTAAAAACTTTTCATGCATCACACGCATATTTTGGAAAATCAATAATCAATTTCGGTTCATTTTATTCATAAACATTTTCAATCATAAGTGTTACAACCATTATACATATCATCATAATTTCAGTAGTCACTTGGGCCAATTACAAATACAAAACAATTTTAGTCATAATGTTCTTACATTACAAAATCATTCACATACACATTGTACAATACTTATGAATACTCATTTTAATACAAAATAATGAAATACATATGCAGACGTGAATTGATCCCGACCTCTATCTCTTATAACAGTATCTAGACTCCAATTTTTCTAACTGGATATCTTCTCTAAGCCTAAAAAATGTTGCAAATATTGGGTTAAGTTTTGTGAACTCAGTGAATGAACCACCCTCGATGGCTCACTCCATCATATAACACATCAATTCATATACTCACAAAATTAACATCACGTCATCAATTCAACATATTGAGTCACATACATTTCATATTCACTTAAATCATATTTCACATTCAGAAATCATTCAAACTATTTATTTCAACCATTTAAATCATA
>JANVCQ010000002.1:72136-112038 GCA_025531925.1 Erythroxylum plowmanianum
CTTTCTTCTGGAACATTGTACAGAAAATACCAGTTGTATAAATTACTGCTTTGAGGTTATGAAATGAGAACTTTATGGTTTTAAAAATTAGTGAAGTACATATTACTGTTTTTTTTATATACTTTGATGCCATGTGGAGTTGGTAGTTTGTACGTAGCGCACCCTTATCGTAGGGTGTGTATCGGAATGACCTACGGGTGTCCCGGTACATATCCTATGGGAAGGGGGTGCTACATTTATCATCGAACTTTAGTCCGACATTCAACAATAATGTTGAGTATCACTTATTCATTAAAATTCACATTTAAGGAGCACTACTCCAATTAGAGGAGGCAGCAAGGGATAAGACAACCTTAATGGTGGATGCTTTCACCACTGGGGAGAAAGTATATGAAAAATCAATTCCAAGGGTTTGGGAAAAACCTTTAGCCACAAGGCGGGCCTTATGCTTTGCCACAATGCCATCAGTATTATACTAGGTGCGAAAAACCCATTTAGTACCTAGAATGTGCATGTTAGAATCATAAGGTACTAGGGTCCAAGTTTGGTTTTTCTATAGGGCAGACATTTCCTCACTCATGGCTTTGTACCAAACTGGACTGTGAAGAGTTAGGGAAACAGAGTCTGGTTCGAGAGAGGGGCAAGAGTGTAGGGAAGCAGAGTAGATTTTGGGTTTGAAAATGCCACTTTTGGCTTTGGTTTGCATAGGATGGGTAGATGTCATATTTGGAAGAGCAGTAGTAGGTGGGTTGAGAGAAGGATCAGGCTGGATAGGTATGTGTGGAGAAGGTGGAAAAATAGTGGGTTGGGGATCGTAGATGGGTGAGGAATGCATTAAAGAAGGGGAAATATCAACAAGAGGAGAAATAGAAGATGTATATATTACCTGATTTTATGTTGAGGAGCCTGAAGACATAGGAGATGATTCTGGCTCAAGGGAGATGCTTGGAGATGGCCTAAGGTGAAGAAGTTGCTGTGAGGAGACTGCAGGATGTAAGGTAGACAAAGGCAAACTGGTAGAGTTAGTACAGGAAGCAGAATTTTGAGAGGGAAAAAGTGTGGGGTAGGGAAACTTAAGTTCATTGAATTCAACATGTCTAGAGATATAGATTTTTCCTTTGTTATTGAGACACTTGTAACCTTTATAGACAAGGCTGTAGCCTAGGAAAATGCATTTGGTGGTGTGGAATTTGAATTTTTCGGAAGAATAGAATAGAAGGTAAGGAAAACAGGTGCAGCCAAAGGTTTTGAAGTTGGAGTAGTTGGGCTTTTTGTTGTATAGCAGTTCAACGGGAGATAAGTTTTGTAATTTTGGAGATGGGAGATTGTTAATAAGAAAAGTGGTAGTGGTGAAAGCCTCAAGCCAAAATTGTAAGGGTAGGTGAGAATGGGCTAATAATGGGAGGCCGGTTTCAGTGATATGATGATGTTTCCTTTTGGATACACCGTTTTGTTGATCGGTATATGGACAGCTGAAGCGAGGTTGTATCCCATGTTTAGCAAGAAAATGTAAGAAGGCTTTATATATCTGTGTGTAGGGCTTTAATTTTTCTGTTTAATTGAAGTTCAATGAAGGTTTTAAATTGAATAAAACTTGCAAGTGCCTTAGATTTGAGTTTCAGTGGGTAAAGCCATGTAAATCGAGTATAAACATCAACAAATATTAAATAATATCTATGGCCTTCAGTAGATAAGAAAGGAGAGGGGCCCCAAATGTCCGAATAGATAATATCCAAAGGATGTTTAGCAGAAATATCATAAGTTTGAAATGGTAGCTTATGAAAGCTTGCCTTGTTTGCATGAATCACAAAATTTTAAGTCATTGACATTAATGGGAATTTTTATTTAATCAAAAACATATTTAAGTACACTAGGTGATGGGTAGCCAAGTTTGGCATGCCAAACATTGACATCATTCTTAGAAAGTTGAGTAGTGAAGGTTTTAGGATGAGAAATTAAGCCAGAAGTACACTGATTTGATGAGGGCTGTGTAGAGTGCTTCGAATGAGTGATAAGCTGGTTGTGCGGTGGGACATAAGACTGTAGAGGCCATCCCGAAGCATCCCCTTTAGAAGAACTTTCCCCGTGTCCTTGTCCTTAAACAAACACATTTTGTCAGAAAATTCCACAATTATCTTATTATCACTTGTGATTTTGGAAATGCTTATCAAATTTTTGGTGATACTTGGAACATGTAACATTTGATGTAAAGATAGTAGTGTGTGTTTATTGTCTTGGAATTGAATATAAGAGGAACCAATAAATGCAATAGGGAGAGAATTTCCATAATGCAATAGGGAGAGAATTTCCATTACCTATTGTGAGATGATCATTACCAGCATAGTCTGAGCTAATGGAAAGGTTATTTAGTTCAGCAATAACA
Source organism: Erythroxylum plowmanianum (assembly GCA_025531925.1). Classification (NCBI taxonomy): domain Eukaryota; kingdom Viridiplantae; phylum Streptophyta; class Magnoliopsida; order Malpighiales; family Erythroxylaceae; genus Erythroxylum; species Erythroxylum plowmanianum. The sequence goes on from JANVCQ010000002.1 coordinate 74,520, forward strand.
TGATTTGTGGCTACAGAGTTTACATACCATGTAGAGGTACTAGGTTGTTCAGAACAGATATTTGTTTGATGAGCTAGGAAGGTTTGAGGTGAGCCACCGTGTGTGGAAGTTTGCCCATTGTTTTGAGTGCGATACTGTGAGGATGAGTTGGGGTGCTTCCATTGATGATTGCCATTCCAGGATTGATCAAAGCGCTTGTAACAGCGAGGAGCATCATGATCAGGTTTCTGACACAATTGACAGTAAAGAAGATTTGCACCATTCTATCAGCCTCCTTTGCCCCGACCCCCTCTTCCTCTAGAAGTATGACGATTTTCTTGACTGCGATTTTGTGTCTGATTTCTGTGAAATGAGGCAAGATTTGCTAAAGGGGGGAAAACATTAATAGTTTGAGACACTGCATTTAATTGCTCAAGTTTGGTTTCATGCATCATAAGACTGTATTGCACCTCCTGTAGGGTTGAGTTCTTTATTGTGTGTGTTAAAAGAACCACTACTGGGTCATAATCATGGCCTAAACCATTTAAGGCACTAAGTATTAGTTCATGGTCTGGTACAACATGTCCTGCTACCATAAAAGAGTCTCCAATTGTTTTTATTTTTTGAATATAATCTGAAATGGTTTGAGAGCCTTTTTGAATGGTTGACAGTTGCTGTTTTAACTACAGGACCCGAACCACTGATGTTTGTGCATATAAATTTTCCAATATTTTCCAACATTCAAGAGAAGTTGAAGACTGATTTACCTGGACAACCACTTCCTCACCTATTGTTGAAAGTAACTAGCAGAGGGGTAATTGATCTGATCTGCAGGATAGACGATAATCAGGGTTTGCAATAATTTGAGGAGCTTCTGTGGAGGATGAAACAATTTCTGTGACAAACTGTGGAGGTGGAGATATTTTAGAAGAGATGTAATCTTCTAATTCAAGAGCTCTAATTACTGCTGTCACTTGTGTTCTCCAATTGATAAGTTATTTCTATCTAACTTGATTGACAGATTGAAGTTCAAGGTTTTTGCCAAGGCTGGAAAGTCCAACAGAGGTGTGCTGCTAGACTATCGAGTTTGGGTAGAGATAGATGATGATGACGTCAAAATGAACAAGCTCTGATACCATAATGGAAATGAAAAATAAAGAGAAGTGATAATTTGTAAAGTTTTTCTTAGCTTTATTGTGTTTGCTGTAAGAACAATATATACATAGTTGTGTGAAATTCTAGACTATTCATTTACAACAGATTGTACAGCATGGAATAGATATGTTATCTGCAGCTGGAATTCTATTGAGAATGAAATGCTTCTCTACTATCAGGTGTAGAGTAGACTTTTGTGAGCTTGGAAGTTGACTTGTCAAATGGGCTTATAGTTAAGTGTCCTGGCACGTTACAAGGTTCTGTACATAAAGACTTTTGCATCTGATGTGAATCCTTTATAGAGTGGACTTAATTCGTCGTCTGATTTTTCGAATGCTAGTCCCGGTATTCTTCCCCTCATTTGGTTCTTGCTGTTTATCACTTAGCTCCTTAGAGGTTACACTTGTCCTCCCATGATCAAGCAGATTCTCTATCCTATCTGCATCTGTTTCTTTACTTTGTTCATTATTTGCGTCACCCGACAGTTGTGCCTGCCCTTCAAGTTCAATGCTGATCAAATTAGTATGACACGACTGTGTTCGGGAAGACTGAGGTGATGATTGATCTTGATATTTCGCAATATCCCCCGTCTCTGCATTGTGTCTGGAGGTACAATTGTTGCCTGCATTCTGCTCAATACCAATTCCTTCTTCTGTATTATTTTCGCCAGTGAGTTTTGCATTGGACAACTGCACACTCTGGTCTTATTCTTCAACTATTACATTTGCATATTCACTATTTGATTTCCCAGCATCAACAAATATTCCTTGTAGTTCTTCACTCAGTCTTTGTTGCAGTAGTGTCCATGGGGATGTCAGACGGTTGTAGTCTTCCTCCACTTTCCTCGTTGCTGTTTCTCTTAGAGATCCACATTTTAGTAGGTCCTTTCACATACACCTTCCATGAATATGACAAGGAATTCTATCCTCAATCAATTCACCACAATTATTATACTTCATAATCGGTATACTCTCACGCAACATCTTCTTGTTTGGCATTTCAATACATACACGAGCATAGCTTACCCGTTTAATATTTACCGTATTTTCATCCATTGCTAGAGGCACTCTAATAACTCAATCCCTGCTCAAGGGGAATTTTGTGCATATTAACTTAGGGATAGTTGGGAATGGTTCCGGGATGAACCAGGTGACATATCACCTGGGTCTAAGAAAAGGCGGGCTTTCAACAGGGGAAAGGAGAAGAAGACGAAAGGATAAGACAGTGCGTGAGGTTTAGAAAGCGAGCGGAAGTGAATGGGTGGAAGGAATCAAAAGAGGCGTCCATGTTTCAGAGAAGAGAGCGGCGTCCATGTCTGTTGGGGGGAACGAACCTGCAATTTCACTTGTATCTTTCTGGAATCATAACTGATAATTTTCGTTTCATAAATCTCTTCCCTCTTTTTCTATAACAGATGCCAGTCAGTACATTACTCGCATGACGCATCACACAATGCAGTTAAAAACCATACACCTCTGTTATTTCCAAGAGTTAGTTTTTGGACGAGGCCAAGTGAATTGGGGATGGAAGATTGAAACTTGTCTGCAACCTGTACGGAACCTTATGGATTTCGGTTCCTTAAATGAACCTGAAGGATGAAATAGCCTGCAAAACCATGGAAAGCAATAGCAAGTCAATAGGAAATATTTGGAGTTCACATCATTCTCATGCATAGTTCGTTTGAGTTCAGAGATGGGACAATAAAATGGGGTCTTCACGAAATCAATGTTTGTTAAAGCTACCTTCTGTATCTTAGAACTATATTTCTCCGATTCTTCATCCACGAACTGCACCTCGCATTGAAGGACAGAGTTCAGAATATGCCAAGTAAACATATACATAATGTACAACTCGAATGCCTCGAGATAAATTATGATTATGTTTCATTTTCCAGTAGCCAAACCTGTCCTGTCACGGTGTATAGTCTGTTGTACCAACCATTGAAGGCCATCCCAAGCACTGAAAACAGATGTTTTCGTCTTTCTCCAGGATTTTGCAACGTATATTCGATGTAATATAATCCTATCACAGGATTTGGGATCATGTTTCAACAAAAACTTCAGTTGTCTCCGAAACAAAGGGTATATAAGCAACTAAGAAGCCTACTGTTAGAAATGAATCGAATAAGCATTTGCTAGTCTGGTCGGATAACTCTTTCACAAGCATCATCAAAAGGATGTTATTATGGTCGAAAAGACATGCATAAAACAGTTAATGGTTTTTTACAAGCATCATCTGGTGGCTTCCACATGGCTTAAACTCTTCCAATTATGTTTTAGAACTCTACTTTTCACAAGATCAAAGTCTTCCAACATCGTCTTGTTGAGTGAAAAGTGATGGTCACTTATTTTAGATAGGACATAAGATCTTGGAGAAATTTGTCTACATAATTTCATATGTATACTAAGTAAATTAGGGAGATTAAGTATTAACCATTAGCTGATTTGCAGTTTATAAGTTTTGCTGCAACGCCAGGAGGTCTCTTCCAACTTCTGTCCAGACCGCTGACCTGAAAAATCAAATGGAAGACATCATCAAGTTAAGATTTTCTTTCACAAGGAGACAGGAAAATTGAATGGTACAAAGACCAACCAAAGTTTCAGCGAATGCCTCGACTTTGCCAAAGGATTCCATCCTTGTAAAATCCGGACCAAGTCCCGTGATCACAACACTGACTGAAGAAGCAACCAATTGAAACATGTAAAATGGCCAAGTATTAAGTAAAGTTTTCCTGTTGCCATTGCTGACTGAAAACACAAACTTACCACTTGAATTGCTGGAATCTTCTTCCGGGTAGAAAGCAGTCACTGATTTGAACCCGACGGGTTCTCCAGAGCCTACTTGCCAATCTGCGATAAACCATCATTCACATCAATCTCAGGAACGTTCCATCAAACATATAACAGTCTCAATTACTCGTTTCAACACAGGAAACATGTTTTAATAATGAAAAAGGTTACAAATGCTTACCATTTGGTACTGATATTTGGAATTTGTTCACGTCGTCTGTGTAGACGCGGAAATTCTCTGTCACGTCTACAAAATTAAGCAGTGCTCATCAGGTCAAAATAAATTCCTAAAATTTAAAGCTCAAAGATTAAAAAATAATAATAATATTACCGATTCCGGCCAATGCATTGGAAACAATTGCGGGGAAATTGAAAGCAGTAAATGTCATGTTGAACAAAGCTTCTCTTCTTCCCGGAGAGATGGAGGGAAATTGAAAACAAGAATACAAGGATTCTTGGCTCCGTCTTTGCTCTTCTTCCAACAAGTTCTTGCAGCACAGAACTTGGTGCTTTCTCTTGAGGTCTAAATAGGTTTTGGGGTTAGCAGTGGATGTTGAGGAAGAGAGATTTGTGTAGTTAGTGAAAGAAGTGAACAGGTAGCAATTGCAAGGACAATGATAGGGTGAAGAAATGGACGCCATTGCTTTTAGATTAGCTTCGGCTCTTGTCGTTGGAACAATTATCTGGTTTTCTGTTAACTGACAGTTGCTTGTCGTTTCAACTGTGAAGACGGCTCCTACTGATTTTTTCATAAATATGACATAGTTTGTTTATCTTATATAATAAATTTACCATCGTTACACCCAATTCAGAATTTTGTAATGAAGTAAAATTTTGAAAAAATTTAATAATACACAGCCTTATTTTTATATAATAAAAAATTTAATATCTTGTATCATAAATTATTATACAAAATAGTTTCTTTGATTATAAAGTCTCTCTCAAAACAAAAAAAGTGAGCATTTGGTTACTTTAACTACTCTTTCATTGTTAAAGGAATCCAAATTCCAAAGCAATATTAAGACATGTTATGTATTTAATTAAAAAAAGCAAATTAAAAGGGAAAAAAACACTTAAAAGAATGCTATATTTTTAATATACCAAATATCAATTATTCAAGTAAAACAAAGAAATTTCACTTGTCATTTAAAGAAAAAAGATTTTTTTTTCATTTAATAAATTGTGTTTTAAATACACTATTTTGTATATTATTATATATATTTGATGATTTACTAAATTAAGCCAATACATATTTAAAGAAAAGTCAATATACCATATCACTAAAATTACCAATAAGCATTGATAGTTTGAAAAGAGCCATTCACATAACCTTCCTTTTATAAAGATGCTATTTCTATAATATAAAACCTTATAATTACAAAAGAATAATTTTATAAGCTCACCATTGTTGATATTTTAAAAATTAGAAATTCTTATAAATTAGTAAAAATTTTGTTGGTTAAAAAATAAAAATTTTCATGTAATTTGCAATTTTAAAATTAGGAAAATACAATGCAATTTTGTAATTAATATAAATGAAAAAGCAAGAGAAGAAAATTTCAAAAAGTTGCAAAAAATGTATTTATTGCAACTTTCCATTGCAAATAGATTATTCTCTTTGAGGAATGACCTTTCATTCACTTACCAACTTAATTGATCAAGTTGCTTACTTAGACTTACGTATTTGTTAGATTAAAATAATAAATGCAACTTGAAAAGATAACTTTGCTTTTCATTTTCTATAATCTTATTATGTAATATAATAATTGACCCAACAACCAAATTTTCTCCTTAAGATAAATATCAAATTATTCTGAAAAAATAAAGAATAAGACTAATCACCAACAACTATTAAATATTTTTTATATAAACAAAAAGAAGAAAATACATAAATGCCATAATACACGGAGCTGCAAGTATGATGTGAAAGTTACTCGCCTGAAATGATGTACACGTAAGACGTTACATGGGTTTTTTGGAATAAAATGTTATTTGTAAAAGACGAGTAGATGAGGATAACATACTCGCGCGAGTAAGAGTAGCGCAGAAGAAATAGTTATTATCTTTATTCGTACAAAAGCAAGTTAGGCTTGGTGTTTTAATTTTTTAAAAATAAGAGGCCTCGTACAGGTGAGAGAAATTAAATTTTAAATAAAAATATCTGGATCAACAAAATAAATATATACTTTAATATCACATTTCACATTTCCTGAGAAAAAGCTTCTACGCTCATCGGCGTTTTCATTAACAGAGCCCAGAAATTTACCCCGGCTTCAAAATTTTTGGATGCTTGCTTTTTTTCTGAATTATTGGTAATTTCTCTTAATTTTCCAGGTTTTAAAACCTGTTTTTCCTATTTTTCGGTCATTTTCTGTGAATTTTTAGGTCATAATTATGATATTTTTTGAATTTTCGTCTTCAAGTTGTTATGCAGAATCTTGTTATGCTTGGAAGCCTGATCATAATTTTGTAGCAATCGTATTAAAATATTGAGAAAGTCGAAGCAATTCTATGGGTGGAAGGAGGGAAATGTTTTGCGGGGGTTTTTTTTCCCCCCTGCTTCGAACTCGGGAAGTTATTAGGGTTTTGATTTGGGATTTACTAGATTCTGTCCTAGATTTTTGTCTCCGAAAATTAAGGGAAAAGTTTTATTGTGCAGCAAGTTTAGTAAAATTTTTCATAGTAATTCCTGAAAATTCAAGATCTTCTTCTTCAAGTCCAAGTCCAAGTCCAAGTCCTCCCGCTTGAAACCCGTTGGGTTGGTTTAGGAGATTTAGTTTTCTGGTAGATTTGCGCCAACTCAAAGTTGAAAACTTTCACTTTTTGTTTATAATTACTTTCTTTTGACGTATATTTTGGTGATTCTGAAATTACCTATGGACAGAGATTTGTATGGAACGAAATATGTCAGGATCCGAGACAGGGGTGATGACAAGCAGAGAAGCGTTAAGTGCGGGACTTGAGAACAATCCTACTATTTCGTCGCAAAATATGCGATTACCCTTTGGTCCTGACGCCACATCTCTCTACAAATCACTTACTACGACTACCACCATCGCCACCACCACCACCACCAACAACAACCACAACCACCACCACCACAACGCCTCGCCTACCTACCAACAACCGGGAGGCGGGGTTGGCGAAGGATCTGCCACCGCCAGTGTTACTGCACCCGCATCGTCTTTGGGGATTAACGTCAATTCAGTGGCGGCTGCTGAGACTGCAGCGAAGAAGAAGAGAGGTAGGCCGAGAAAGTATGGGCCAGATGGTACTATGGCATTGGCTCTCGTATCTGCACCGCAACACCAACAGCAGCCTTTCACCATCACCCAGTCAAGTGGCGGCGGTGGCTTCGCTTCTCCACCGTCTGGCAGTTCTTTTCTGAATCCTCACCCGACGCCAACTTCAACAGTTAAGAAAGCTAGAGGAAGGCCACCTGGTTCTAGCAAAAAACAACAATTGCAAGCGATGGGTAAGTTAATTAATTGATTTATACATTGTGCTTTGGATAAGTTGCTTTCTAAAAATAAACCCAATCTCAGTTAGGTGGATGGAGTGGACTCTTGTTTTAATTCTTAGTTTCTGTTTTGAATGTTCTGTATTTTTTCATATTATATTCTTTTCTTTTCTTTGATTTTGATATTTGTATAACGTGTTGGGATAGAGTATATTTTCAATTCAGAAGTAGTTTGATTGTTATAGTGTTTTCATGAATAAATAGAAGTGTTTAGATTTTACAACAGGGATTTGTATTTTGAAGCTCAAAGGTCGTCTTTTTTTATTTTGATGGTAAGAGATCGAATTGTTAGTTGCGAATTGAAAAGAAAAAGAAAATAGTAAAAGAAGCGGTTGTCTATAACTTTGATCTCCTTGGACTCATTTCAGATTCTGCAGTTTTAAAATTACTTATCTGCCCTTTATTTGTTATTTTTGCCGTGCAACTCTCTCTATTCCACCGTGCAGATGTTTCTGTCGAGTCGTTTTCGACTTCTTTCCTTTTTCTTTTTCTATATTGAACAATTTCCACAGTTTTTATCACTTACACTGCTATAAATACAAGCTTGTACAAATTTCGAATCCTTTCTGTGAAAAAGTGGATTTTACCTTTTAAGACTATATGCTTAGTTGATCATTTGTCCCCTAGTTTTTACCTCGAAAATATATGGAAACAACAGTCTTTTCCTTGTTCTTTCAAGCTATGTTCATCAGTAATCTTGCCACTTTTCTTTTTCCAAAATTGTAATTTTCATGTGATATTTGTGCTATTAATTACTGCACTAATAGTTACTCACGAAGGTTTCTCTCTGCAGGGCTACCAGGGGTTGGATTTACACCGCATGTTATCACTGTGAAAGCTGGAGAGGTTTTTTTTTGTTTCTGTTTCTGCTTTTGTTTTTCATATTTCATATCTGCTCTTCTGATTGTTTCTGGCACATTTTAGTTTGTTATGATGATATTATGTAGAACCAATGCTTATAATATGTAGAACTTCAACCATTCAAAATCCCCCCCAAAAAAAAAGACAGAAGTCAATACTGTGTGGAAAAAAAACTTGAATTTCAAAGGATTCTAATTTTGTTGTAGTTTTACATATATTTGGTATTAATGTATTTAAGGAAGTGTTTGAAATGAAAATTGAATGCAATGATATACATCATTTTTGTTTATTTATTTCTCTCAAGTTGGAGGTTTGAATTTGGCAAGTTCCACTTTAGGTCTCTTCTTCACTGTTTAATTATTAGATTCTGTTAGAATTTAAGGAATATAGGCATCTAATGGATGGTGTTTCAATTTTCATGCTAACTTACCTAACTAGTTTTACAATGGAGTATTCTCTTTTTTGTACTAGTATATGTTTATTTTTGATCTTATAATTGTCATTGAGCCCATAGTCCAATGGTTGGATGACTGTGCTGCTGTTAATGAAATGAAGGGTTTGAACCTTTTTCCTTTCTCAAAATTATAAATAAAAGAAACAGTTGATCTCATAAATAAAGACATAATTGGAAGCTGACATTTTCTTTTATTTGATACTTTCAGGATGTCTCAGCAAAAATAATGTCATTTTCTCAGCATGGGCCTAGGGCTGTTTGTATTCTGTCAGCAAATGGTGCCATATCAAATGTAACTCTTCGGCAACCTGCAACTTCTGGTGGAACAGTAACATATGAGGTCTGTCACTTTTCATCTGTTTTGTATTGATGCAATTATAATCAAATGAAGATGCTTTTGGTTTGTGCTAATTTGACTGCAATAAAGAATGAGTGGAAATGTGAAATTGATATGATGGAGGATAATTGATATCTTCTAACAAGTTTCTAAGTAGTGGAATATGGTTAACACTGCAGATATTTATTGTGATAATTGGAGTTAGAATGGACACAATTGTGGCTATGGTGGCAACAACTGCAAAATATCGTAATGAATCTGATAACAACTTTAATATTGTAGTTGCAATCGCTATTTTCCGTAACTTAAGACATAGTTTGCCGATGCATGTGTTAGTTGTTGATTTAATGAAGCAAATTGTTCATTTTTCAAAAAAAAAAATTGAATATGAAAGCCTTGTGTTTATGATGGCAAGTTGTGTTCCTAAAATTAATGTTTCTTCATTTTTTCTATTCAGTGGCCATGGTTATGGGAAGCTTGTGTCTAGGACAATGATCCATATTGTCATGGGATTCATTGTGGTTGTGTGGAAATTTTGTGAGAAGTGCTCTTTCTGGTAGCAGCCATTCATGTTAGATGTGTATGAATTGTCCTATTGTCCACTTTAAAAGCTAAAAAACAATTTGATCCGATTCCAAATTTCTAGTTTCTGGTAACTAAAAAACAATTTGATCCGATTCCAAATTTCTAGATTCTGGTAACTTAATATCATTTTGAAAGGTTAAAGAAGACGTGAGTATAAAATAGGTTTCTGACTGGAGATTGCTTAAAAGTTGAAGAAGAAAGCAAACAACTTGTATTGGAATTTTGGACTTTGAGAAATATGAGTCTTAGAAGGAAAGCAATGCTCCTTTGCACATAATTGTTTTTGGATGTTGAGATATCTGTGTGCTTCCTTTCAATTATGGTTTGAGATGCAACTTATTAACGTCTGCACCACTTTTCTTGAAACAGGGGAGATTTGAAATCCTGTCACTTTCTGGTTCGTTTATGCTGTCAGAAACTGGAGATCAAAGGACCAGAACGGGGGGCTTAAGTGTGTCATTGTCTGGTCCAGATGGCCGTGTGCTTGGTGGCTGTGTGGCTGGCCTTCTTACAGCTGCATCTCCAGTCCAGGTTAATGTCCAGATTTATATGCCAAACTAAGGGCCATCTCCAAATTTACTCATCTATGTTTCTTTTGGTTAAATACTGCTGCGTGCACATCATTTCACAACTATTTCCTGTGAGCCATTGGGTGCAACATGCAGATGAACTTTTTACTCAACTCTATCCTTACAAAAATTTCAAGACATTGATCATAGTTGAGACTTAACATGAAAGCTTCTAACTTGTCAATATTTTGTTTTTGAATTTAACTCAAGAACATTTGACTTTAATTGGTTTGAAATTAAACCTCACGATCTGTCCTTTCAAGTAATAATCTTACGCCCATGAGGTATGAGATCTTGTATTCAATTACTATCCTGAGATTTTGACTGTTGTATCATAGTCATTCAAATTCCATACCACATTTAAAATCTAGAATATCTGGATATCAACTCCAAAACGCATAAAAATGTGTACCCTCATTGCACGAGATCTTAGTGTGGCATATTAAGTTCTTGTCTTTCATGGTTATATGCTCTCTAATCATCAAGGATTTAGCTTGATGGTAGGGAGGTAGGAATACCTTCTCATAGACAAGGTTTCAATCCTGGTAGGTGTAAGGAGTGAGATTTGAGAATTGACACTTGTATATTTCAATTGGAGTTTGTCAGAATATCTCATCAACTCTTATTAGGATATTATTGCATTGCTTTTAGGTGTAGTAAGTGCTGTTTTTTTTCCTTATGAAAGTGCTATCTTGTGCATAGATATGTTCAATTGTTTGGCCCAGGCTCATGGAATTGTTGACCTTGTAGCAGTTGCATAAAAAATAGCAGAAATTTCTTGCAAATCATGATTTGCGATTTTCTTATCAGGGTTCAATATTCTATTAATTTATATAGAAAAAATTTATAGAAATAATTGATAATCATATGGGCGTTAGGATTGACCTAAACCGACCCATTATGCATATGATTCAGCATGCCAACTATTAAACAACTTATAAGGAACACAAGATAGCCAATCAAAAACGTCATCAAATCCCCCGCTCCATCCAATCTCCCATTGAGTCAAGGCCTGCCATGAGCCTTCTAGTCCGAACTTTGACCTTTGAGAATATTGAAAGAACCTGAATCTCTAGTTCTTGCTGTCCCTCAAGGTTACTGATATTTATTCCTAGCTCTTTAATTATCAAAATTTTCAACTAGCAATGGCATGGATCCTGATAGTGCCTAGATACTTGCATAATCAACTTTCATCTTTCTGCAAAATGATTTCTGGTTATCAAAGCTAATGGTCTTCAACCGTCTTTCCATTGCAGGTGGTTGTTGGGAGTTTCATTGCAGATGGTCGAAAGGAATCAAAGTCTGCAAACCAAGTAGAGCCTTTACCCGCAATAACAGGAGTTCCTGCAGTTGGTGGATCGACAGGAGCAAGCAGCCCACCATCGCGTGGGACACTCAGTGAATCCTCGGGTGGTCCTGGAAGCCCCCTTAACCAGAGTACTGGAACTGGAACTGGAGCTGGAGCCTGCTTGAACAGTTTTCCACATGGCATGTCTGGCATGCCATGGAAGTAAAACTGCTTATAACTAGGGGCTGACTGATTTGTGTTGACTTAGAGTTTGTGTTACTAGTTGGTTAGGTCTGGAAAGTAGTTTCCTTTCCAATTTTTCTTTAGGTTTTCAGTAACATGGACTACAGGTTGCTTTCCAGCTTGATCCTGTTACTTGCTGAAAGAGTATCAATCAGGTAGTGAAAAGTGGTCTTAAAGATTTGTGTAGTTAGAGAAAAGACGATAATTGTGTTGAGTCGTAGGATGAGATGATTAGCTTATGAATATGGTTTCTTTTTTATGGTAGTTTTCTGTGGTTGTTGTCAGGGTTAGCAAGGTTTGTTGGACCAAACTATTTTTTATTTTTGAAATTAAAAAATATGTTTCATTAGAGTTTTAAATTTGAGTTGGAAATCTCAATTCTGATTGAATTGTGGATCTATCCTAAAATTTTTATCACTGGTTGTTGTATCTGTAATTGAAGATGTTTGCTTTTATGTTGGCAATTCTATTTTTACTTAAATCGTCAGTATGTCTTGTTCTTCGTTTGTTGGAATCACACGCGATTGTAGCTTTTTTTTTTATTTTTAAGTCGCCGACGAGATGTTTTAGGAGGGTCTCAATTATAGAAAGATATCTTTAAACTATCCACGTTCAGATTAATTCTCGCTCGAGCTGGATAGGTCCTTTACGGGAGATAAAGTTTTAGCTTCAAACTTTAAATGGTTGTATACATGAGGCAGATTGAAACCGTAATTTCACTTAAGCCAAGAAAGCCCTTACCAATTCACTTGTGCCTTAAGGTTGCACACGATTATATTTTTGTGAAGAGGCAAAGAGCATAAGGAAAATTGTAGTTACCATCCTAGGGGACAGGACCTGAACTAAACTGAACCGAATAATATATATTTTGTAATTTTCTCAAGAGAAATGGCTAAATTATTCTTTTCTTCTTGGAAAATAATTTTATTCATATTTCGACTTTAATTTAATCAAATATAATTAATAAAATAATTCTGAATTTAAAAAATAAATTAGATTTAAATTAAGTTAATTTTGAGTTCTCTTAACTTGGACTTGGACTTGGGTTAATTCGTCATGTCTCAAAATTTATGGTTTTCTGTTGCGGCTGGGCGCTTCGCGGTCGCCAATTACTGCGATTGCAGACCTCCTCCTCTCTCTCACATACACACACAGTAAAGAGAACTGTGTTTTCCATTTCCGCAGCACAAGAATCCCAGTTCTTCGATCTATCTCAAAGATACTGATCGTGCTTACTCCATTTCAGGTATGCTTATGTTATTTGGTTCTAATAGGTATCAAAGTCCTCTCCTTTCCTTGTTTTTCTTCTTCCCCTCTATGTTTTGCGCTTCAATTTGAAGACTTTTGCAAGTTGAACCAAAGGGAATCTCTGTTTCCTCTCCTATAAGCCCGTTCGCTATTTACAAGGCACAATAGAGAGATTTGTGTGTAGATCCTTATACGCTTCCGTTCTTTTAGGGAAACATTGTGGAGCTGAATCCCGGAGAATGCAGGTTGACTTGATCCCTATCTATCATCCTCAACCCTCTACTCCGAACTAACATCTCGACTAGTCGCTTCTTCTTTATAATGTGCTTTGACTTTAAATGGTTAAAGACTTTTGATTGAATGCGACTAATAGCTTCAAACTGGAATTCAAGTTTATTGCTTTATATTTATGTTTTCCAATTCCTCACCTACGAATTATTTTGTTGTTGTTGTTCTTCTTCTGATCGTGGGACAGGGAGTGAGATGCTTCAGAAATGTTCAAGTTTTGTCTCGTGTGGTCCTAGAATGAATTCCTAATATCTTTGTTATCTATGCCAAGCTATCGCTCTCTATTTGCAATTGTTTAGCTCTTCCGTGGTTTGTATGATTACGCTTGGCATAATCGCATATTTATTGCATTTTGTTCATAATCACATATTTATTGCTGCAAACTGACGATTACTGTGCTAATTGCTGTAAATCTACTAGGTTGTTTGAAAGCCAAGTGTTAAAGTAGTAGAGCTTGGTAAATGGATGTTGGATCGAAACTGAAGCCATCAGTGGTATTGACCGGAACTGCAAGTGAAGGGACGGCTGGACCACCAATTGGGCTCGTTGACACTGGTATCAGTAAAGATGCCTACCTTTTCAGAATTGCACTGCCTGGAATCCGTCGAAATGAAAGTAAGTTAGCTATCTCCAATGTTGGAATATGTCGACCAACATGTGCCAAGCGGATGAAACAAGCCCATCACGCAAACCTTTAAAGGATTCCTAAAAGTACAATTTATAAGTTCTATGCCGAAACCTTACAATTGGAACTGTTTCTGTTGCATCAACGGAAGTACATGTTCTTCTGGCATTACACTTGCAAAGTTTTGACGACTGCATTTTCTTGTCTTTGCAGGTAAACTAAGTTGTGATGTCAAAGTTGATGGAACTGTGAGTTTAAAAGGGCAGGTGGTACATGATGGGGGAATCCTGAAAAACTCATCCCGTGAATTCCAGATGAAAGTGCAGCAACTTTGCCCACCTGGACCCTTTTCCATTTCTTTCAAATTGCCTGGACCAGTTGACCCTCGACTTTTCTTTGCCCAGTTCCGGGACGATGGTATCCTGGAAGCGGTGGTTTATAAGAGTAAGTTGCCCTGTGCTCCAGCAGATGGAAACTTACCACCTTCCTGAGGTTTCTTCGAGAACCTAATGGCATCCCACTAGAGGGGCTACATTGATGAACACAGACAGTAGTTGCTGTGGTGGTGTAAAATGATTTTCTAACTTTTTTTTTAATGGAGAAAATTTGCTCTTGTATGTTCTATCATTATAAATCCTGCTTTATCTTTTCTCTTTTGTCTTAGATTATTTCGATCGTTCTTCGATTCTTGCAAGTTTGAAGATGCACCTCAATGTTAAGAATCTTTTCTGAAAACACCTTCGCTAGTCATTACTCTTGAATTTTGTTTCTCCTACCAAAAGACTGAAGAAAACAAGTAAACATGCAAGTAGAGCAAACTGTTCTTCTTTATTTGTTCGTTTCAGGAGTAAACTTTGTGCTTCTCTGTATCCTAGTGGTTTAGGTAACTTGCCTAGTTACAAATTTATGGCAGATCACTTCTTTATGTTCTCATCAATTACATGAAACACTTCTGCTTGCAAGTACGATTCATGGGATAATCCATTTTCAAGAAGACTATTTACCAATACTATAAAGAAAGAATCTGCTCGAGTTGTTTGTAAATGTGAGATGACTTAGTTTTATAGTCAACAACCTTTTGTTATACTTTGTCTTTAAATTTTAAAAAAGATCAGAATTTTATTACAAGACATTAAGTCCGTTTGGAAATACAACAGAAAAAACCAGACATTTGGCAAAGAGAAGAGAGAGGCGACTGAAATCACTTGGTTTTAGTTGGGAAAGAAGCCATTTTGTTGATTCCACATAGACCTTCAGGCTTGCCAGTGTTCCTCTTCATCCTGACGTAACCCTTTTCTCCCCACTTGGGTCCCCAGGAATTCTTAACAATGATGTAATCTAAACCCTTGGTTGATCCGTATCCAACGGCTGCCACTCCATGATTTAACATAGTCCCACAGTGACCATCAAAAACACCCTGCAACAACATGACAGTTTAGTGTTATGTTGCTCATTGCCAAAAATTTTAAGTGCTGTAACTACATCTATGACTTACCCCACTATAGAACTGGAAGTCTCTTCCAGAAGCCTCAATAGCTACGCTGAGAGGCTGATTGGCAAGTGCCTGCAACAGGCTTTGTTCATTGTTCAGAGGCACATCATGGTATCCACTAATGGTTATTACATCAGATTCTTTCTGAAAAGAAGTATCAGAAAGACATGCAGGTTTGTTCACGTCATGTTTTAACAAAACCGAAACTCGGTAACACCAGCTATTTAGTTTTTCACCTTTCTCATTTCGCAAGTGCCCTCCTCCATGATATATGGATAATCCTCTTCCTTATGAAGTCCGCCATTGGAGACAATGAAAGCAAAAGCGTAATCCATAAGTCCTCCATTGCAGCCATTGTTGTAGGTAGTGTCACAGTCGACCAACTCTTGCTCAGATAGTGATGTTAAGTTTCCAGTGACAATCTGATTTATGCCCTCCACTGCTGCCACTGTCGAAAATGCCCAGCAACTACCTGTACATATATATTTGCACTTAGTTGTTGCCACTTTTCAACGGAAAGATTTCATGGAAGGAAGAGAGCTTTGCGTATATATAGGAACTTGATTACCGCATGATCCTTGGTTTTTGACAGGAGTAACTGCGCCTTTCTGTCTCCAATCCACGGACTTCGGAATATCCATGACATCTTTGTAAGCGAACTGCTCAGGGCACTCCCTTCTTTTAGACAAGTCAACCTTCAATCCCAGGTTTGTCTTCTTGAACTCTTCGTGGCTCAAATCTGCAAACTCGTTCAGGCCAAGCCAATAGTTGGTCACCTTCTTGTTAGTCTCGTCAATGTGGAAAAGATTATCCTTGAAAATCTCAAACCTCTGCAACTTCTCTTCGATGCTCTTATAAATTTTCCCATGTCTTTCCATCCAAGATTCGAACAGATCGATGAGCCTGTCCGTGGATTTCAAATCATCTGGCGTGTACCCCACGATTGAGAAATCACGAGCCATAGCAGAATTGGCAAAGTTAAACACAGAGAAAGCAATGAGGAAGAGCATTGAAAAGGAGGAAGGAGCCATTTCTTTTTTATATAGAATGAAAGAATTATGAAGTAAGGAGGATGGAGATAAAGGGTGGGACAAATTGGGTTTATATAGTTTGTGATTCAGATATTACTTTAGCGTAAAGTTGTTGGATGGTGCTGTTTTTCCCGAATACTACACTGTCTCTTCAAGAATGGTTTTTCGCAATCGGCTTTGAGTCTAAGCATTCATATCCTTGGAAGTCCTCATGATGCGGTTGATATAAAGTGACATAACGCAATATGACGTGACCTTGAATGTTCCTTCACCTCTGGTCACCATATTAAAATGTTGACAATGGAAGACCTTCTTCCTGAACTAGTAGTAATATTAAATGTTTACGATGCAGGAGTGATGGGTCATTTGCAGTATATTTCACAAGCATGGAGAAAAGAAAACTGTATTTCTTCAAGGGAAAAGCATTTTCTTGGATTATCTGCTTCTTCACCATGCATGCAATTCCAAATATTACTTGCCTCCACTGCTTAAATTAGTAGACTGTCAATCCCATACTCCATTAGAGAGCCTCCAAAACCCTTTTCCGGCTCCTGATAACCATGAAAATGACCTCAAAACCATGGATGCGATTGCCAACAACAGCTCCCCAAAATCGTCTCTATTTGATGGAGCAATCGACTGCTATTTTGAAAGTGTAATACAGAGGCAAACTTTTATCATTTCCAAACCTGATCCCATCTTGGACAAGATTCAGCCAAATTCATACCAATCTCCTTTTCCCTTTGAGATGGATTTTGATGTTTTGGGCAACATATCAGCAGCGGTACTACTGTTGCATACAATACAGTTTACAAATGCTTTCAGGCTTTTTGACAATGTTAGATCAGCCTCTTAGGTGGAAATGAAGAATCTGGGTCATACGATGGTTAAATGTCTTAAGGACTACTGATGATGCTCCCTACTTTGGATCATCTACATACGTACTGAGTCTATATACACCAACTACGGCATGTTCGCCCTTCTGCTTATTTACTTTAAAGATTTACAAGAGCTTTAAGATTTAGAAGCTCAAATTGATGTGCAAAATATAAAGAAGAAGCAACAAAGCTGTAATTATTTCAATTAATGAAACATAAACTTGAAAAAGTAGAATCACAACAGACCAACAGAAAAGGCCACAAGAAGCACTCTAAGGCTATGAATAGTTTTGCAAAGACGGATTCATTAATTAGAAACTGTTCACTGCTGAAGATCTCCATGAAGAACGTTTCACAACTCAAATTTATCCAAAACAAAGTAACAATTCAATAACAAAAACCTGCTAACAAGAGAATCCAACATTTTATTAGGATTCTACCAGAGGATTATCACATGCCCAAATAGAGTAGCCAAAACATTCACTTGCAGGCCAACCCTTGCATGGAAGATGCTCCTGTACCAAAACTACAAACAAAAATTAGGCATATTTTTTGAGGCATTACTCTCAATTATAACACAGATAGTGAAGAAGTGTGCGATATAAGTGGAACAAATCTATCTTCTTCTTTTTTTAAGATCAAGAAACTGTCAGAATGCATTATTGATCCTTTCTATAGGACTAAAACCATGAAAGACATCAATTACCACTATCAGATAATTGTAGAACACAATTGGTTGATAAAGGTTACAGTATTGTCCATATATAGTGAGTTGTCGCTGGCACAAACACGAACCCCGTTATCATCAACAAGGATGGCCTTGTATTGTACAACTAGACTTATCGAATTAGAAATATGAAAGGGAAACAGAGACAAGGAACCAAACAGTACCCAATTTCAAATTCCCAAAACCAACAAGACCCAGTAATTAAAGAAAAATCAAGCATAAATCACATGAAATCCAATAATGAGCAAGTGAAAATGAAGACCAAAATCCACGATTTCAGAAATCCCGATCCGCCTTGTATAACCAACGAACATGACACTGGTATTTCAACGTAAAAGACCCAATAATTTCAGAAGAATATTCCGCAAGAAAAGAAAAGGAACCTGAAGGAAGAATTTTATTTGGAAGATTGATGGTTTTTAGAAGAAGAAGCATAATCAGGTGGAGAGTAGACGAGAGCAGCCACCATAGCTCCCGGAAGCACACCGTACTTGGCCACAGCTGCCAGCTTCGTCACCAACGCCTCTCCCTTCATCCACGCCATTTTTCTCTTCTTCGCTCAGTTTCTCCTTCCACAACTCGATTCCGTTCGATCAAATCCTTTTGCAGAGTTAGGGCTTTGAATTCCCATTTCACCGGGAGCAGAGGATACAATTTGTTGGGCCTATTTTGGCGCCAGCCCAGTCAGAGTAATTGGATCTTGGTTCCTCATTCGGATATATATACTCCCTCGTATCTAAAATAAATGTCGTTTTAGAGGGATTGTAATTATTCAAAATAATGTTTTTCACGATTTTTCATGCATGTTTATAATTTTATTTTTAAAATTATCTTTTAATTTCTCTCACATCCTAATTATACAGATTATATTTTCAAGGTAATTCAACATGCAATTAATAAGGATATATTAAACATTTCATTAGCTTTCTTAATAAATGTACATCTCTTTAAAACGATATTTATTTTAGATTGGAGGGAGTATAATTTTTATTAAAAGTTGCAAGTAAAATGAATTTTATTACAATTTTTAACAAAAGTAACACAATTAATTAAAAAGCATAATCTTAAGGTCCTCCATGGCATTAATGGAAGGAATTGTAACTGTAATCAAGCGGTGTCTCCGGAAACGGTTTTGGCAGCGTCGCCGGAAAGTGTGGGACCTTCGGTGGCTCCGCCACGTTGATCACGCTTGACTTGGAGGTGTCCCTGGGTGCCATAAGCATTGCTTTTGTAGTCCTCCAAATCCGTGTACTGTAAGTAAGGACTGGTCTCCAATGGCAGCCCACCTTCTCTGGATTTTGATTCTGATTCCAATTCTTCATTCCTTCTTATACTCGCTTGCTCTTTGTTGCCTTGTTGCTGCTCCATTTCTAAATTCTATCTCTTTGAAGTGACGGTTATGGAGGTAGAAATAGATATATAGTATATATATATATATATATAAAGACACTGCCTGCTTATTTCTCGCCTCAACCTAATGGAATTGTCCGGTCCCTCCTTGTTCTCAGGGACTTTTTGAGGAAGAACAAGTCTTGATGATGACGACGACGATGACATATACATATATACATCTACGTTTGTGTAATGAATGGGATCGGACCAGCTATCACTTTCATGACACGAACTTGTATTATCCTTCACACATTTTCCTACACATATTTCATCACCACCATTAAATCATCACTCATGGAAATTTCTCCGAAATTTCTCCACCTCACACCATCTCCAGTTCTCACACTTTTGTCTTTTCCTTATCTTCTTCGTTGCTTGGTCTGGGACTGCAACCAAACCAAACCAACCCCACCCCCAGGGTTATCACCACACCTTTCTCCATAACTATGGCTGCAGAATACTCTGGCAGGAGAGATTCTAACGCTCAGCTATTGGAAGAACTCGAGGCACTCAGCCAATCACTCTACCAAACTAACACTCCAACCACCACCCGGAGAACTGCCTCCCTTGCACTTCCTAGAACTACTGCAGATGACATCACCAAAGTTCCTGAGAAGTCATCTTCAAAGCCTCGCTTCGCGAGACGTATGTCCTTGTCACCATGGCGTTCTCGCCCAAAGCCTGACGATGATGAGGAGGACAGCAAGAACCCTACCAAAGTGTCCAATCAATCTGACATCAGGAAGCTGGACGAGAAAACAAGTTCCGGTGAGAAGAAAGGCATATGGAAATGGAAGCCTATGAGAGCTCTTTCGCACATTGGGATGCAGAAGCTGAGCTGCTTGTTCTCGGTCGAAGTTGTGGCTGCACAAGGCCTTCCAGCTTCCATGAATGGTCTTCGCCTTTCTGTTTGTGTCAGGAAGAAGGAAACGAGAGAAGGTGCTGTTCACACCATGCCTGCGAGGGTCTCACAGGGAGCTGCGGATTTCGAGGAGGTTCTGTTCTTTAGGTGTCATGTGTACTGCGCTCCAGGACAGGAAAAACAGCTGAAATTTGAGCCGAGGCCCTTTTGGATTTACATGTTTGCCGTTGACGCTCAAGAGATTGAATTTGGAAGAAGTTCTGTGGACTTGAGTGAACTAATTCAGGAATCTAGAGAGAAAAGCCTTGAAGGTACTAGGGTCAGGCAGTGGGACACTAGTTTCGATTTGTCAGGGAAAGCCAAAGGAGGAGAACTGGTTCTCAAGTTGGGGTTTCAGATTATGGAAGATGGAGGGATTGACATCTACAATCTAGCTGAAGGATTCAAGTCAAGTAAAACAGGAAATTTTGGTCGTAAACAGACAAAAACATCGTTCAGTGTTCCTAGTCCTAGAATGACAAGTAGAGCTGAAGCTTGGACACCTTCACAGACAAAACCAGCTGCAGAACTTCAAGGAATTGATGACTTGAATCTTGACGATCCAGCCCCGGCTCCTGCTCCAGCCTCTTCTTCCCAGAAATCAGCAGACCTAGAGCCAAAAGTTGAAGATCTTGATCTTCCGGACTTTGAGGTTGTAGATAAAGGAATTGAAATTCAGGATAAAGAAGAGGCCAAAGATGCAAAATCTGAAGAAACCATTGGAGGAGATAAATCAATTTCAAGCGAGGTTGTTAAGGAGATAGTTCATGATCAGGTTCATCTAACAAGATTGACTGAGCTTGATTCTATCGCTCAGCAGATAAAAGCCCTCGAGTCTATGATGGGCGAAGAGAAAATAGTGAAAACAGAGGATGAAAGTGAGAGACTAGATGCCGAGGAAGAAACCGTAACAAAAGAATTTCTCCAGATGCTTGAGGAAGAAGAAGCCGACACATTCAAATTCAATCACACTGAAATTCCGTATCTGCAACTGGAGGCAGGTGATGATGAAAGAGAGGCAGAGTCCAAAGTGTATCTCTCTGATCTTGGAAAAAACTTGGGCTGTGTAGTTCAAACGCGGGATGGAGGGTATTTAGCTGCTGCCAATCCTCTGGACACCATTGTTGCAAGAAAAGACACTCCAAAATTAGCAATGCAGTTATCAAAACCACTTGCTATTTCATCCCAAACATCCATGAGCGGGTTTGAACAATTTCAGAGAATGGCAGCCCTTGGTTTCGAGGAACTCAGCTCTCAAATCCTGTCCATTATGCCTATCGATGAACTAATAGGGAAGACTGCAGAACAAATAGCTTTTGAAGGTATAGCTTCGGCTATCATCCAGGGAAGAAACAAAGAAGGTGCTAGCTCAAGTGCTGCTCGAACTATTTCTGCAGTTAAAACGATGGCAACTGCGATGAATGCAGGCAGGAAAGACAGGATTTCAACTGGGATCTGGAACGTGAATGAAAATCCATTAACAGCAGAGGAAATTTTGGCATTCTCAATGCAGAAGATTGAAGTAATGGCCGTGGAAGCTTTAAAAATTCAGGCAGAGATGGTAGAGGAAGAAGCTCCCTTTGATGTTTCTCCATTGATTATTGAAACAGAACGCAATAATCCTCTGTCCTCTGCAATTCCGCTCGAGGATTGGATTAAAAAACACAGCTTGGCTACTTCAGATGGTGTGGCAACACTCACTGTAGCAGTAGCTATCCAGCTCCGCGACCCCTTGAGGCGTTATGAGGCAGTTGGTGGTCCTAAGGTAGCACTTATTCACGCAACACCTGCTGGCATGAAAGAGGACAAGTACGATGACGAGAAGAGGTTTAAAGTGACAAGCTTGCATGTAGGAGGTTTGAAGGTAAGGTCGGTAGGGAAAAGGAACATGTGGGATAGCGAGAGACAAAGGCTTACAGCAATGCAGTGGCTGGTTGCTTATGGACTGGGAAAAGCATCAAAGAAGGGAAAACATGTTCCTGTAAAGGGACCGGACCTGTTGTGGAGCATTTCCTCGCGAATAATGGCTGACATGTGGCTCAAACCGATGAGAAATCCTGATGTTAAGTTCACCAAGTAGGTAAAAGAGACTCCTTACCACTCTTCCCAGATTCTTGGAGGATTAGAAAATGCCTCAACATTCGGGTCTTGGAGAATGTTTTTGGAACAACAATCTGTTTCGTGCCAATAAGATTCTAAATTCGGTGAGCATTTCAATTGTAAGCTTTCGTGTGATAAAAAGAAAGTGTCTTTTTCTCCTGGAGTTCTGATAACCCTAGGTCTGTATAGAAATGTGAACCCCATCATTTTAAAAGAAGGAATTGCTTCAAAACCAAACTCACTGCATCACATCTGATATTGTTGGTTGGTTAAATATTTTCCCTCGTTCCATAATCCCGTGTCGAATATGTTTGGGAGCGGTGGAGGTTTCTAAAATTTATGAGCCTCTCCTCCTTAGTTAAATCATCCCAAAAATTATCTTTCATAAGATAAATTTTCTTCTCTTTCTTTTGTAGTATTTCATTTGTATTATTTTCAGAAAATAGTAAAATATTAATTTAGTAGCGTCCGAAGAAATAGATATAATTAACTGAATCTCGTTAAATTTTAGTGTTCTTTATTTATCTATTTAATGGCTATTGTAGAGTATAGTTGTAGTGAATTATTGTGCTATTAAATTACATGTCTAGAAAAATTCTGTTTAAGAGATTGGTATTTAAGTGGGATTGTCTGTGACCCTCCAATATTTCCTGGGAATTTACCTGGTGTGATTTTTCAGTACAATTGTTCACACTCTATTCACCTAGGCAATAGTGATCAAGGTGAATTTGTTACTATCAGTGGAAATTAACCCGGAGTTTTTCAACAATTGGTATCAGAGCTAAGGCTTTTTCTTAGTATACTTTATGTTTGCAGCGTGGTCTGATCTTTTACACCAGAAAAGATTTTTCTTTGGGCTATTGGCATTTCGCATTGATAGCTATTGAATAGAAATTATAGCAGAGATGACAGAAATCAAAGATACAACTACATTAACCTTGTCGACAGCTTCTACCCCATCTATTCTAACAAAGACTGCTGTGACAAATGCAAGATTTGCAGTAGAGATTTTTGATGGTACGGGTCATTTCGGCATGTGGCAAAGTGAAGTTCAAGACATTCTTTTTCAGCAAGGTCTTGACATCGCCATTGAAAAAAAGAAACCAAATGATTCAACTAAGCAGGGGAGACTCCTTTTATAGTTTTAGAAACCTCTATCATTTCAACACATTTTTTCAATGTGGAATTATGAAAAGAGCCAAAATATTTGACCAACCAACAAATCTCCACCTTGGCGAATTCCTTTTTTCAAATCCCTCAAAAAACTCATTTTTAATAGTGTTTTCAAATGCGCTTCAAAGCGCCCATCTTCAATTTTTAGCAATGTTGATCATGTTTAAACAATGTTGGAACTTGATCGCAGTCACAACCTTTGTCAGCATATCAACAGGATTCTCAGTGATCTTAATCTTCTGGATTACTACTCCACCTTCTTCTAGGACCTCTTATACAAAGTGATAACAAACATCAATGTGTTTCGTCCTTGCATAATAAACTTGGTTCTTTGCTAAATGAATGATACTTTGAGTATCACAATGTACTTTGACATGCTTATGTCCAATTCCCAATTCATCAAGCAATCATTGAAGTCAAATTGCCTCCTTCACAGTCTTTGTAATTGTCATATACTCTACCTCTGTAGTCAACAAAGCAACTGTTGACTGTAAGGTAGACATCTAACTGACTGGTGCCTTTGCAAGAGTAAACACATAACCAGTAGTTGATCAATATGTATCTAAATCACCGATAGTCAGAATTACAATATTCAACTACATATTGATCGTCTTGCTTATCCTGCTGAAATACCAAACCAGCAATCTTAAATTTTTCATGAAAACTCTTTATATGCACTACATCCCTTACGCTATGTTCGGTTAAATGTAAAGTTTTTAATGAAATGAAATGAAATATGATAGAATTGAATTGTTTATAATGTAATGGAACGTAAATGGATGAAATATTATAAAATTGTTGTCTGAGAGAGATGGAATGACTCATAATGTAATATAATGAAATATTGAAGGAGGTAATTTGACTTCAAGGATTGTTTGATGAATTGGGAATTGAACAAAAGCATGTCAAAGTACATTATGACAGTGAAAGTATCATTCATTTAATAAAGAACCAAGTTTATCATACAGGGACGATGTACAATGATTTTCATTATCACTTTGTATGAGAGGTTCTGGAAGAAGGTGGAGAAGCAATCCAGAAGATTAAGACCACTGAGAATCCTACTAATGTGTTGACAAAGGTGGCGATTGCAGTCAAGTTCCAACATTGTTTGGACTTGATTAATATTGTTAAAAATTGAAGATGGGTGCTTTGAAGCACATTTGAAAACACTACTAAAGATGAGTTTTTTTAGAGATTTTAAAAAGTGGAATTCGCCAAGATGAAAATTTGTTGGTTGGTTAAATATTTTAGCTCATTCCATGATCCTAAATCGAAAATATGTGGGAATGGTCGAGGTCTCTAAAATCATAAAAGGAGCCTTCCCTCTTTAATTTAATTAAATCATCTCAAAAATTATCTTTCATAAGATAAATTTTCTTTTTTCCTTTTGTAGTATTTTATTTGTATTATTTCTAGAAAATAGTGAAATATAAATTTAGTAGTGTCTGAAAAAGTAGACATAATTAGCTTAACTTTGTTAAATTCTAGTGTTATTTAATTGTTTATTTAATGACTATTGTCGAGTATAGTTATAATAAATTATTGTGTTATTAAATTACATGTCTAAAAAAATTTTATCTAGAAGATTAGTATTTAAGTGAGACGATCTATGACTCTCCAATCTTTTCTGAGAATTTATCAGGTGTTACTTTTCAACATAATCGTTATGTGCAAATTAAGCCGGAGTTTCTCAACAGACATGCATATCCAATGGAGGATAAACCCATAAAGATGAATTGGGAAGTGTATTTTCTGAGCTATGAAGGCGAGCAACTTTTGCATGATCGAGGGATAGTGGCGAGAACAGTGTAAGTAGACTATTAAGTGAGCCATAAGTGGCTTTGATCAGGTAGTCTGATATTTGGTCAGGTCCTTCTACTGCAACTGAACTTTGCGAACGGCTTTGAACAGTAAGGACCGGAGCATAGAGCAAACCTCGTCGTTCATTGAATCAAACAGATTGATATATCCAATAGTTGAGGAACGAAAGATCTTGCTGTTGGACAGGAACCAACCGGTGAAAAGGACAAAATCAGGTTATATGGACCTGAAGAGGGTTGCGAAACCTGTGAGTGGACAGAGTCCTCTTACTGTTGTATCTCGCCGGGGAAGCATGACGAACCAAAGCATGCCTCTTATGGATCCTTTTCCGTAGTATTCATGAAAAGCTCCCTGACAAAGTAATCATGCGAAGCATGCTTTTCCCCAACTTCGGTAGCATGTTTTGTACAGCAGAGCCTCCTGTCAAACACGAACATTGGGACGAAGAAAGCTTACGCAGGGGAGATAAGGATTACGTGTCAGAGGCTGCTGGAGTAGATTCGGATGACAATTTGCAAAGTCCACAGATTTCACGGCAGACAACAAACATAGAGAAGGATATGCCACACGACACCACAACCCACTTCCCATGGGAGTGTCCCTGAGCATCAGACGCCATAGTAGTCTGATGTAAGCCAGCGTGCTCTTTATTCCAAGGAGCTTATAGATCACCATCCCATTGGATCTGCAATGGTTCATCCAGCTGAAACTGCCTAAAAAAGGGCCAACTTGGGTTGCGTTAGTTAATCCAGAAGGGAAGGATTGTAATTCAGATACTTCAGCAGCTATCCAACGATTTTCTCATACTCATTTCGTTCTTCATCTTCCTGATTCAGTTACCTAAGTTTCCAAGATGTAAGTGTACACAGTTTTCTGGTAGAAAAATAAAGCCTTTTTCTTCTTCTTGCAGATGACTCCTACTCTACACAATTCCATTGCTAATAAATCACACTAATTCTCCTACTCTGCTGGGTTAATCCTGACCTATACGTAATTGTAGCAGTGTGAGCAAGTGGATCCGTGGCGCAATGGTAGCGCGTCTGACTCCAGATCAGAAGGTTGCGTGTTCGATTCACGTCGGGTTCAAATCCCGTCCTTTTATTTTTTCTTTTCCCACGTCCGCTCCGTAGAGCAGTGGTTCCAACAGCTTGTCATTACCTTTCTCGTGGGAACGTGTATAAAATTAATTAACTAATAAGTCATTAAGCATACTAATTATTCCCGCCACTTGACATTGCCCCACCCAATCTAAGTTGTTTTGTTTTTTCCACTTTTTCTTTTAAAATTGAACGGTTGCAAACAAAATGGAATTTCAATAAACAAATAACGTGATCTTTTCAATCTTTGATTTTGCTTTTGTCGTGGACAGAAACAACTAATTACTATCTTTTAGATAAGGGGAGGAAAAAGAAGGGTTTGTCTTGTCTCACTTATAGGTTTAGTGCCATTTTCAATCATATCTTGTGGCTCATCCATTATTTAACTGTATTTAGTACTCATATGCTCATCCCTCTACACAAACCAACCATACCCCCTTTGTTAATCAAATTTCAAACCAAAGTCGTTTACCCATTATGACACTTACCTGTTCTAGGCACTACCCAATTGCCATTGCCATTTTCTTACACGGAATCATAGGTGACGTGCCGGGCTTCCAATCCCCTGCACCGTTCCCCCCCTGTGCCCTCGTGTTCCAGCAACATCCAACCATACAATAACTCGGGATGATGTTAGAACAAAGGGCAGAGGTGATTCGAAGCCCACGCGCCTGCCTCAGGCTCAATGTAGTTGCTTTAGTGTGACTAAAATACATTAAATAATACTACTTCCTCAACAACCTTGGAAATTATAAGGCATTACATTTACACATGACACCGCCTCCTAAGAGTGCGGTAAATAAGACAGAACATCAAACGACGAACACAGTACATTAACCCCAGCACCAACCAGAGCTGTCTTCTTACACTTGAAGAATGTTTTCAAGAACCAACAACAAGAAATAACCAAAAATTGCAATCTTATTATTTAAATTTAATGACACCAAATCAACTAAACACTTCCTCCGATTCGGTCCTAATAGCAAGCAGCTCTTCTAATTTTAGATCTCTCAACAAATACTCATTTAACTTATATTATATAGTAATATATATATATATTCATAATTACAGTAAATATATAAACTAATTACTGAAATTAATATATGGAGGCTTGCTATGTACTCAAGAAAGAGATAAGCAATCAAAGACGGGAGAGTTAGGGCAAGAACCTATTCCCGTCATCTTCCCGCTCCTTTAGTGTAGTCTCAGTTTCAGCTCCGCCGCTAGAACTTGCCGCCGTCGGCAATCCGCCGCACTTCTGGCACCGCGCCACCACCAGAATCTGGCGGCAGGACGGGCAAGAAGAGTGAGATCCCAGCCAAGTGTCGATGCAGCTCACGTGGAAACCATGTCCGCACTGAGGCAGCACCCGGATTTCGTCCCCGGTGGCGAATTCTGTCAAGCAAATGGCGCAGTCGGAGAATTTGACGGCCCAGTCGGCCGAGAAAGTTTGTATGGGGAGCGAACGAAGGATCTTCTTTTTGAGGCCTTTGTTGGCGGCCGAAGGCGGCGGAGCAGGAGGAGGATTTGTAGTGCTGCGAGACGCGGAGTTGGAGGAGAAGCGGCGGAGCCAGGCGCAGCGAGCGACGGCGATGAGGCCTAGAACGCAAATTAAAGCGCAGAGGAGGGCCGCCAGAATGACCACGAAGTCGGAGTCCACAGTAGCAGGTTGCTGCGGCGGCGGCGACGAATCCTTGGTGGTGTGAGCTGGGGTCGCCGAGGCGTTAACGGCGGTTAGGAACCTGAAGTGACGAGTCATGTGAAGGAAATTGGTAAAGCAAAGACTCGTGTCTGTTTGTCTTGTCCGAAGGGAGAGAGAGCGTTTTGGGTGGGTATAGTTAATCATGTGGTTTGTAATGCTGATATTAAATTTGGTAATAAAGGAATCTGTTGGGGCCTCGCTTCGACATCAACTCAACTCAACTCTCTCTATAATTTACAAATTTGGATAATAATAAAATAGGAATAAATATAATTTGATTTAAATTAAATTTAAAATAATGATAATAAAATATTAATTGAATTGAATTAAGTCCAAAAATTATATTTAGTCATCGTCATATTAGTTTTAAATAAAAAATTAAAAGAAAGAAAGAAAGTCGGAGACTTTTGTTGACTCTGGTAAACCAAATTAGGAAAAGGATAAACCCAACCCACCACTTACCAGTCACCAGTCACCAGTTTTCCACAGAACAATGAACATGGCTGCGCCGAAAGACCCAAAAGCGATTAGTGGACTGGTAGATAAAACACCAAGAAGATGATGTGGACTAGGACTAGGACTAGGACCGGACTGAACTAGACTACACCTGTACCGCATGCCAGTTGTCGGCATTTTACGCTTACTTGCGACGTTGGAATGCTCTGGTCGGTTGCTATGGTCCGTCCAAGTGTTGTCAATTCCTCGAAGAAATTACCATAAGTGAAGGTAGGAAGAGTCCTAACGATTAGGAATACGCAAAGAACATTTCTGATTCACAGTTCCATTATCGAGTCTTGGAGGTGAGCACAATATTGTATGAATTGACTTGAGACCAAAAGTTTCATAAATTCCCTTCAAAATCAAAGCTAACATAATTCGCGTTTCATAATAGACCTCTCACCAAACATTAACCAAACTCATTATGGACATGGTGGGATCTCCAACATTTATAAGAAACAATGAAAGGTGGTATCTTGAATATATATGTCACAAGGTTTATGGCATTGCTACAACACAAGATGATGATGGTGATGATCATATCCAGAGAATAAGTCCTTCTGACTCAACTTTCAAAGGTTCGACTTAGAAGGTCTTCCTCTGCAGAAGTTGCGACAGATGCAAAATGGCATCTCCATTATTAAGCGTGTGTGCTCATTAAGCGTATGAAAAGAGAAAATTGAATTCAAGGATTTATTTTGTATACACAAGAAGTGCAACGCAGTACATATTAGGCAGCTTATAGTATTCACACGACTAAGTCATATATATCATCTGAGTGCAACTCAAACCGAAAGAACATGAACTTTGCAGCTGCAAATCTCAACTTCAAAAGAACATCTCTAGTACATTTCTTTACAAGTCAAACCTCACATTCCATCGACCGTTCAAGTCTGCATTCAAAGTCCAATTATTTTCCTTAATCTGAAAATAAGGCACCTGAAAGATAGAGAGAAGCAAAACAACTTATAACACTGCAAATGCAAGTTAATTATATGATCTGATGGAAAATTACAAAGTCAAACTTCTGGATTAGCTAGGAAAGCAAAACGAAGCGAATCATATTTGACAAAATCGTGCCATATAACTTGTACAGAACATCACGACTGCGTATAAGCATATCAAGCAACAACAGTTACTTTCAAGAAGAGATATCAGTTGATAAGCAAGAGGAACCGACGATGGAAAAATGGAAGAATGTGTTACGAAACAGAAAAAACACATAAAGCACAGGAAAAGAAAATTCTTCATGATAGAGTATTGCATTTAGAAATCATAAGTTACAAAATTCACCTCCTTAAAATATTTAAACACAGAATGGATAGAAATACTAGGCAATTAAGTGTCAAGATGAAGGGGAAGTTTACCTTTTCGATTACTTCGTATCCAACTTTGAACCTAACATCCTGATGTTTCTGAAAATTAAGTATACTACAAGAGAGCTCTGCAGCTCCTTTTGGCTTCCTCTGTTGGGTATCCAAAACAGTTAGATGCATAAACAAGCTAATGGAACAGATTCATATCCCCAAAATACAGGACTAAAAAACAGCAAAATATAAAACAAGGCTGCAAAGAAAGTGGAAGCAAAGACATCAACGGGCAGTCGGATGATAGATGCTGGAATTTTCATAAACAAACCACACTTCTAAGTAGTTTTCACCAGATACAGAGAACCAGAAGTACCAACCTCCTTGAGTTCTTTGTCGAAATTGCATCGTCCCTTAACATTGAAGTTTAACAAGCCATCATTAGTCACATGAAATGCCTTCTTTCCACGTATGCTATAATGTAGCTTTTCATGTCTTGTGTAATGTACCCCTACACCAAGACTGGCCGATAACTACAATTGATTGTCACATTTTTGTTAGAGAAAATCAAAGTTTTGCAGATGTAAGAGCTTTGATGATACTACAGTAAGCAGGAAGGAGACATACTTCTGGATGGAAATGCCTAATCATCGCACCAAAGTACGATGGGGCTCCAATTTTCGTGTCTAGCTCTCCATGAACCTAACGAAAAGGTTTAACATTTGAACAAATCAATGTCCGAGCTTCAACTCAAAACAAAATATAATTGTAGTTTTTAAAATGAACAATCCAAAGAAACCAAAGATTAAAAAATTGTAGATTGAGATTTTTGTGAAGACCAAAGAAAAGACAAGAACAGACCTGAAAATGGGTCTTAGAATCTATGCGGAGTTTCTCCTTGGCGTGAATTCTCAGAGCTTTGGAGTCAAGTCCATATCTCAGAGACGTCTCCATATCTTTCCACCACAATCACTAGCAATCTCCTTCACTTTCCCTGGAAACCCTAAAAACCCCAACTTTAGCTCGCAGGCGAACTTGGAGTCGGTTGGTTGTTTGTTTGAATTATACTACCTTCCTCTATCCAATCCCCAACCGCTGGACTGGACGCCGTGATTTCCTTCAACGAAACGCAGCGTTTCGTCTGCTGGGCCCGGGTGAACTCGGCCCAATTTGGTTTCAACACCTAAATGGAAGTGAAGGTGTTGACGGGGTCTGAATTACGACACTAGAAGCATAGCAACGGTGAGCGAGAGACTCCAAATTGAGGCTGTGCAGCGAAGATGAGGTTGGTTACACTAGCGTTGGCTATTGCACTGCTCACAACGCCTGTACTTTCCGATCTGATCCTTCTTAAGGTCGATCGACGTGTAAGTTTCGATCTCCTTTCTCTTCTCCACTATGTACTCATCTCGTAGACCTGCGCCAAAAAATGCATTCGTGATCTGTCAAGTTAACAGATTTTTCTTCAAGATTTGAGCTTGGAAGAAACTTGACTTGGGCCAACGGATTTCAATTTACATATCGGTGCTTTTTTATCATATTTTTGAAGTTTATTGGATGAAAGGAAGGAAATTTTTATTTCACATAGACATGAAATATATATATATATGCATACTGTTCCTGTATGTTAGATTCTGCAAATGATTATGCTTTTCTATCGGATTCTTACTTTTGTTGACTCTTCTCATTATTTCCTGTTGCAGGTTGATTTGACATCACATATTGTTCGCATCACTTCAACGTTAAAGGTGCTTGATTCATTTCCCCTTTCCTGTTGATCTTGAGTTAGAATACGCTGTTTTGGATCTTATTTTCTTATTGCATTCAATTAGAGGTAGTTTCCTGTGAGCTAGAACTATGATTGTAATGTTATCGGTTTCATATATCTGATCTTTTTTGGCATCTGACTAATTTCTAGGTAGAAAATGGTGGTTCTGATTTGGTTTCGGAGATTTTGCTTGCCTTTCCTGAGCTTCAAGTAAATAATTTGGCTTATTTGACTGCAACTACTAAAGAAGGAAAAGGGAAATCGAAAACTTCTGGTGCTGGCCTCCCTATTGAAGTAGCCAATCCAGAAGGAATGCCTCCTGCATTGAGGTTTTATTCTGTATCTTTACCAAAGCCTCTGAGTGAGGGGGAGATCCTGAATTTAGATGTTTTAGCAGTATTTACACATACCTTGAGACCATTTCCTCAGGAAATTACTCAAGCTGATATTCAACTGGTAGTGTTCCAGGATAGTGCACACTATCTCTCTCCCTATGCTGTAAAGGCGCAGTCACTAACTGTTAAACTTCCCGAGTCTAGATTGGAATCATATACAAAATTGGAGAACACAAAGGCTCAAGGCTTAGAAATCAAATATGGCCCTTATGAAAACCTCGCCCCTTTCTCATACACACCAATAGCTGTTCATTTTGAAACAAAACATCCCTTTGCTACTGCTCCCGAAGTAGTTCGAGAGATAGAAATTTCCCATTGGGGCAATGTGCAGATCACCGAGCATTATAATGTTGTCCATGGTGGTGCTAAAAGTAAGGGTGAATTTTCCAGGTCAGTTGTTGTATTTTAATGAGTTTTTGGTTTCTTTTCTGTTAATAAGGCTACACCAAAGTTTGATACGAGTTTCCTCAAAACATTCAGGCTCGAGTACCAGGCAAGGCCCCAAATTCGAGGTGCTTCAGCTTTTAGGCATCTTGTTGCAAAATTGCCACCAAGAGCCCATTCCATTTATTACAGAGATGAAATTGGAAATATATCAACATCTCATGTGTGGGGTGATTCCAAAAAGGTTAATATTTTGATTCGATAGCATAAATTTGTTGACTTATTAGTTTGATTTTGACTCGATTCTATTTTTTCAATTGCAGACAGAACTTTTGATTGAACCTAGATATCCCATGTTTGGTGGTTGGAGAACTGCCTTTACCATTGGATATGGATTGCCGCTCCAGGACTTTTTGTTTCAATCAGAAGGAAAACGCTTCCTGAACATTACATTTGGCTCCCCAATCAATGAGTTGATCATTGATAATCTAACTGTGAAGGTTAGAGATATACTGCTTCTCTCTGTTTTAGATCTCTATAGGTTATTTAGTGGTTTCAGTCCAGTCTGCTTGCTGGGGTTTTGGTGGCTTCCTTACCAGAGTTTAGCCTGATCTATACGCCTGGATATATCTTGCCTCTTAGATTGCAGCCTAGTGGCATGCACAGGAACTTTCTCCTCAGCCTTTTGGTTTTTCTGTGTTGCAGGTTGTCTTGCCAGAAGGCTCTCAAGATTTCTCTGTTTCGACTCCGTTCCCAGTCAAGCAGGGGCAAGAGGTATTAACAGCCTACGACTTTATGCTGCCCTTTGCTCCCGTCTTTTATAACCATAACTTTGTTTTTGTTTAATGTAGTTTAATTGGACATTCATTTTTTATCGTTTTAATTGGATGTATATATACTTAATATGACTTAGAGAATGGTTACATGCAGACCAAGGATTCACACTTAGACGTTGTTGGTAGACCAGTTATTGTCCTCGAGAAGAGCAATGTTGTGCCAGAGCACAATCAGTATTTCCAGGTAGTCTCTTAAATGTACTGCCTAAATCACTAACCATGTTAGAGTCTCAGCTTTGATATACAGAGGTTATCGATCCATCCGCAAAAGTTTAGCAAACATATCTGACCAAAAGTTGTGAGCTTTTTGGAGATGTAAGAATATAAATAGTTGAGTGGAAAAATATGTTGTATAAATTGAACATTGATATGAAGTGAATAGAAATTCCTTGAATGATTCTTAGGGCTTCTGCCAGGAAAATACTTCTTTTTGGTCATTCCAATGATCAAAGATGATGTTGAGTGTTTTCATGGATGTTCTGTTCTTTAGTAACTTTTACTTATGTTGCAGGTCTATTATAAGTTCAATAAACTCTCAATGCTCAGGGAACCAATCATGTTGATCTTTGGATTTTTTTTCCTCTTCGTTGCTTGCATTGTGTACATGCACGTGGACCTTTCAATCTCCAAGTCTTCCCCTTCTTATTTAGCAAAGCTGCAGTGGGATGAAGTAAGTTTGAGGAACAATTTTAGTTTTACATGTAAAATCACATGAAACTTGGCAAATCCCTACATATTGAATATAATGTCATTGAAATTTCAGGTAAGAGCTACAATTCAGCAGATTGAAAGTATGATCAACCAATGCTTGACAATACATGAAAAGCTAGAAGCTTCACTACGTGATCTTTCTAGGACAGGAGATGTTCAAGCTTGTAAAACGGCTCGCAAGACCGCAGACAATTTGTTAAAAGAGCACTCAAAGGAGCTGAAGCCATTGATCTCATTCTTGCAATCTTCTCCTCAAGCTGCTCATATATTGCAAAAGGTTCATTTGCAATTTAGTTTCACAGATTGTGCCGCATCTGCTAATATCATTTTCATATTGATATTCTGTTCGCACAGGTGGAGGAATTACTGGCGAAGGAGAGAGAGCTGCAAGAGAAGCTGATGGCCAAACACTCAACTGTAGTAGATTGTTACGAGAGGAAGTTCGCTGGCCGGGACATCGAGGCCCGGGTTGCACCACTGCAGCAGAAGATTGTAACCTTGAGGCAGGAAGTTGAAGATCTTCTTGACTACATTGATGAGATATAAAAAGGGGGGGCTTTAGGACAAGAATTTTGTCAACTTTAGGTTAACACTTGAGGAGCCAACTTTAATTTCCATCAGGCGGTACTTTTATCTGGTTTTTTTTTTTTGTAATTTTACGATCTTGAATTGGAACTTCCCATCAAGAATACTCTCCGGAGACGATTTCCAGGAAATCTGTTCAGAGGAAAGCAGGAAAAGGAAAGAAACCGAAAAACATTCAAACATGCACAAAGTTGAATCCCTTACTGTCCTCGCACAAAATCATAAGCCACAAACTTAACTCACTCTTTGCATACAGAACATGAACGTAACTTGGTATAGTTAAATACATGTCCAAATCATTACATCAAGTCGTCTTGAGGTTTTTCTTCCTCGTTTCTCCAGTCACCGTCATCGGTCTACTATATATGTATACTTACACTCAGCTTGCTGATCAAGCTGTGGATAAACTTCTTCAAATTTACGAAAGGTTACGAAAAGATTCGGAATGACAAAGGTAAAATGATTAGCGTGGTGGATCACGTTGGGCATGTGACTCTCTAGAGCTTTGATAATCAAGATCAACAGTGGCCATGACGTTTACTGTCCGTGATTATAGAGGTTATGTGGGTGTGATTAGCGGACTTCTTAGCATGTGAACGGGGAGATGGCCAAGGAGTTGGTAGGGCATCCATTCAACTGCCTTCCGTATTGAGCACGTAGAAGTTGAGGGAGATAACAATTCGAATGAACTTGCGTTGTATCAAATGAACATGAGATTTGGAGAAAAAGAAAGATCGAAAGAAAATTGAAGTTGAAGACCAAAAGATGAAGCAGCCAAATCGGAAGTCCGTCGTATTCTCAAAGAACAGCACCACGGCGCACTAACAGAGTCTTCTAGTTCATCTTCCTCTTCGTCTTCGTCTTCTCTTTTGTCTGCCAGAGAAACGGAGAGAAACTCAGAGTAGAAACATATTTGACAGAAATACCACTTAACCCGACCAGATTCACTTGGATCTGATTCAACCCGACTTGATTAGGCTCAGCCCATCGCTTAGAAAAGGCTCGCTCCAATTCCTTGCTATTCTAGGGTCAATCCAACAAATTAGAAGTTCAGTTAGATTGAAATTTACTTGATTCGGCCTGACCCAATCAGATCCAACTCAATTTGAACCGACCCAATCTGACTTGATTCTGAATATTTTCGAATTCAAGTCGAGTCATGACGGAGACTTCATAACACTCTAAAAAATGGTGCTTTTTTAATCTCTTCAAGTCATAGAAAATACGTGATTTATCGATGATGATAATGACCATCATCATCATCATACCCCGAAGTCCCGTAATAAAATAGGGTTTGAGGGGGCCTGATAATACACAACCTTACCTCTATATTGTAGAGAGACTGTTTCTAGTAGACCTACATGCAGATGTGACAAGATAATAGTGATGCAGGTTAAAAGAGTAAATATGTAAATACTGACAATAAATTTGTAATTAATAGGAATCTTACATTTGATGAGTCCTCTATATTGTATCCTGAAAAGAGTCTTGTAATCCTTGTAATTTAGAAAAAGAGGATAATACACAGAAACATGTGGAGTTAGAGATTGGTAGTTCAGGTCATTCATAGAAGTCTTCTACACATCAGACAGACCAAGTTAATGAACCAGCTCCTAATCATGTTCAAGATGAATCAGTAGAAGAAGAACATTCCATAGCCAGAGACAGACCAACACGAGATATTCAACCACCACAGAGGTATGCAAATTTAGTTGCATATGCTTTATCAGTGGCACAGGAAACTGGTGGAGACAGTGAACCTTCCACATATATGGAGGCAGTTTCAAGTGTTAATGTTGATAAGTGGGTGGTGGCCATGAATGAAGAAATGGAATCTTTGCACAAAAATGATACTTAGGTTCTGGTGAAACCGCCAAAAGGTAAGAAAATTGTTGGCTGCAAATGAGTCTTCAAAAGAAAAGAAGGTACTTCAGGTATTAAAAATGCAAGATATAAGGCACGATTATTACAAAGGGCTACAATCAGGCACAGGGTGTTGATTTTAATGATGTGTTTCTCACCAGTGGTGAAACATAGCTCTATTCGTGTATTACTTGTATTGGTTATCATGTTTGATTTGAAAGTAGAACAACTTGACGTTAAGACAGCATTCTTACATGGTGAATTAGATGAGCAGATTTATAAGAAACAACCTGAAGGTTTCGAAGTTGTAGGAAAGGAAGACTATGTGTGTTTGTTGAAGAAATCCTTGTACGGATTGAAGCAGTCCCCAAGACAGTGGTACAAGAGGTTTGATTCATTTCTGTTGGGTGATGATTTCTCCAGGAGCATGTATGATAGTTGTGTTTACTTTCGGAAGTCAGATGACGACTCATTTATCTATTTATTGTTATATGTTGATGATATGCTCGTTGTTGTCAAGAATATCACAGATCTTATTGCATAGTAAATTTGAGATGAAAGATTTGGGACCAGCAAAGAAAATTCTTGCATGGAGATAAGACGTGGTCGAGAAGTTGGTAAATTATTCTTGAACCAGAAGAATTATCTTAATAAAGTTTTGGAGAGATTTGGCATGTGAGATGCCAAAGTAGTTAGTACTCCTCTTGCTAGTCAATTTAGACTATCTGCTGCTCAATCACCACAGTCACAAAAGAAGATTATATGATACAACTCACCAAGGCAATGGAGACTTGAGGATGCCAATGGGTCTAATTACAAGGTCACGCTCCAACAAGCTCAAAGCACAATTTCAGATTTATGTACAAGCTTTTGTTTCACAAGAACTTCAAGAAGTTTTGTTGATCAAGCTTGGG
>JANVCQ010000002.1:115147-130389 GCA_025531925.1 Erythroxylum plowmanianum
TGGATTCTCAGATACTTAAAAGGCACTTCAAACTTTTGTTTGGAGTTTAGTAGAACCAGCAACACTTTGTTTGGTTTTGTAGATTCAGATTATGCCGGTGATCTCGATAGATGCAGGTCTTTGACAGATTATGTATTTTGCATTGAATGTTATGCAATTAGTTGGAAAACTACTCTACAACATGTAGTAGCTTTATCTACTACTAAAGCAGAATATATGATAGTTACTGAGGTTGTCAAAGAAGTATTATAGTTGAGAGGTTTATTTGACGAGTTATCCCTTCATTCAGGGGTTACTACTGTTTATTGTGACAATCAGAGTGTTATTCATTTGACGAAAGACCAGATATATCATGAGATGACGAAACATATTGATGTGAAGTATCATTTTATTCGGGATACTAGTGCAG
This sequence comes from Erythroxylum plowmanianum, assembly GCA_025531925.1. Classification (NCBI taxonomy): domain Eukaryota; kingdom Viridiplantae; phylum Streptophyta; class Magnoliopsida; order Malpighiales; family Erythroxylaceae; genus Erythroxylum; species Erythroxylum plowmanianum. The sequence continues at coordinate 115,557 of JANVCQ010000002.1, forward strand.
ATAAGAAGGTCCTTATTCAGAAGATCAATACTAAGGACAATCCTGTTGACATGCTTACAAAGGTTCTTCCAGTTTACAAGTTCAAGCAGTGCTTGGATTTGATTGGCGTTTATAGTTAGTGATATAGCCCTTTTGGGGCATTATCGGAGAAGGTGGAGCAGATCACTAATTGTTTCTCGATCAAGTCAAGGTGGAGATTTGTTGCATACCTTGGCCCCTCAAGAGTCAAAAATTGTTAGTCAAGGAAGACTCTTTTGGCTATGCTTGGCCAAAAGTCTTCAAGCATGCTTTGACATGAATTTTTCCTGCGCAAAGATCACAGAGAATTTGAAAATTTTACAGAATTGAGTTTGGACAAATGCTCTAAAATGTTGATATAAATAGAGGAAATGTTGAGGCTTCAGAATGAGCACCAAAAACACAAAATCAACATTTATTCTTTCTTCTTTCATTTCTCTTTTAGAGAAATTTATTAAACCTCTTTGTATATTTTGTAAATTTTCACATATTAATAAAACTGCTCATCCTCCAGTCATGAACGTAAGTAACATTGGCCGAACCACGTAAATTTTTGTGTTTTGTCCCATTTTGTTTTGCCTATATTTACTTTTGTTACTATTTTTCGGACTATTAAATTCAGCAGATATTTGATTCGAGAGCATTTTCCTTAATATGATATTTCTTTGTACATTCATAGGCCTTTATATAGGCTTAATGACAATACTCTCTCCTTTGTAACTAACTCTCCCGTAACAAACTTTGCGGAACTTGCAAAATAAACTAACTGCAGAGAATATTCTCTTTGGCGCAATTATCTTGAACGCCATTCTTTCTCTGCTCCCTTACACCATAGCATGCGTGCAGGAGGAACAATTGAAAAAGTTTCCTTGAGCTTACTTTGCTCCAGGCTGTTAGTTGCAGGAACTTAGTGTTCCAACCTTGAATTCTGTAGGGTTTCATCAGGATTTAGGAAATGAGTATCAACAGACCATTTTTCCTGTATGATATGGAGAGAATTCAAACAATAATAACAAAACACAACTTCAAAAGACCTTTCTTTTCCTTTAACAAAAACAGAGAGTAACATCTCACTACGTTGGACCACACAGATTATCAAATGTTTTTGTTGAATTTGATGTCTTAAAACAAAATCATTAACTAGAAACTTAGGTAAACATAGTATACAGAACGTTGAAATATTGTTAAAGCTAAATACAGGTCAAAATCAGCCTGTCTTCCATCGTAACTCCTTCTCCTGCTTCACCTATCAGGTTTATTGAGACGCTAATCAATCGCAGCCAAGTATAGATGAACTTACTCGAGTCTTCTTCAGATTTACAAGGGTCAGTAAAACAATAAAAACAGTATCGAGATAACAGCAAAAATGTCGTAATGACACGGATAGAATGGTTAGCTCAGAAGATCACGTTGGACATATGGCTCATTAGACTTTTCATTATCAAGATCAATAGTGGCCATGATGTTTGCTGTTTGTGCAGGGTTTGATGAATATGCTTCAAGGTCAGACGTGCTGTGACTGTGAGCATGGTTAGCATGAGAACCGCTTTGTGCAGGGGATGCCATAGGAGAGTCAGTTGGACTACCCAGAGTCTTTGTATGGGAAGAGTGGTCCTTTTTCTTGGCTTTATTTTGCCACTGTCTTAATGCTTTTGAAGTTTGTTCATCAAACACTGATCGCTTCATTGTTGTTCCCATCTGAAAAACTCCCAGAATTAATCACAACTTTTGAATGGAAAAAAAAAATCTATCCTTTACAAAAATGGTAGCAGATTATGAAGTCACCTGTGTTACAAGTGCATAGAGTGGAAGTGTGATGTAGCTGCACAGAATTTGAGCTCCTAACCTAAGAAAATATTAATACCATGTCTAGTTTTTGTCAAAACAACTATCATAAGATTGGTGTTGTAGGAGAAAAGAAAGAACACAAAGTTGTAACTTGTAGAATGTTTTAACTTACCCAAGGGTTACCCTCATGATTGTAACAACAAAATCCTCATGAAAACATGATTTCAACCCAAACTCATACTGCATCAGGAAGGAAAGAAGTTAAAAGTGACTTCTTTGTTTAACATATAAATGATGGAAATGAGAAATGAAAAGCAGGGAATTACCCATATCCAGAAGAAGTAAGTCAGTTCGAATGCATTCTGGACATGTGAAAGAAGCTTGTTATGACAAGAAACCTCAAAGAGAAGCATGTCCTAAGAAAAATGAAATACTTCACAACTATTTAAGAGCAGAAGCTCAATACCTGAAACAGGACAAAATGGATGAGATAAAGAACTAACTCAGGCCAACTAAACCAAAAATGTCTGTCAGAGACTTGCACAAGGGGTATCCCTTGGACTACTGCGTGTTTCTGTTGAATTTCTACTGCCATTTCTGTTATAATTCCTTGAAGCTTTGTGCCAACTGCTAATATTACCTGCAAATGAACCAACAGTTAAAACATTTTGCTGTTTCAATAGTCAATAATTAGATCCAACAACGACCCTTTTCCATCACAGAATTCTTACAATTAGGGGAAGTACTGAATACCAGAAAGAGACATGCCATCCTGAAAAGTGCAAAGAAGATGAACTAAAGGCTCTAGCCGAGTACAACCAAAATTAATCAAAACACAGTGAAAAGAAGACTAACCGTGAACATTAAAAAGTAGAAAGATAACCACAGAAGCCCATAATAGTGGACTGCCAGGAGGATGGAGATTTTGAGTTCAAAGTTGTCAGACCAGAAAAACAAAAAAGAAGAAGAAGAGAGGAAACATAGAGAGTATAATTATTACTTACGCCAAAAACGGGACAAAAGTTTACCTGATTCCAACAACAACTTTGAAGTCATCTTCTAACGATCTTTTGATATATTTCTGAAAGTTAAATTTACTTCCAGGTGCTAGATGAACCTGCAAGAAATAAATCATTTGCCATAAGTGTGAGTTTTCATGTTAACATGACTACTACAGTTGCTAAACTCACAGAGATGAATCCATTTCTCATGGCCAAATAATCTGCCTTTTGAACAGACCGAAAGAACTGGTTAAAGAAGCATGCCTGCAGGATTCAACAAGCAGCCATTATAAGCAATAGTGAAGAATAAAACCATACAAAATTTAAGATAGTTAAGATCTTACAATGTAGAATGTTACTGGTGTTCTTGTCCAGAAACTTGTGTGCTCTCTCACGAAGGATGTCTCATGAGTTAGGCGGAATCTTTTAGGACCTGAACAGTTGTGTAAATGCTCAGTTCATTCAACTCTCAATAAATCAAACATGTCTAGTCTTTAATAAGCAGAGCACTACCATTCACGGTCTCTTCGTCCCAACTCTCACGTTCCCAGTCCTTCCACCCCCGAATCTGCATGTTGTTGTTATTTATGGTTTGCAGATTAATTGAAAAGAGACAAAAACGAAAACCAGCATTTGTTTTCTGTACCTTCAATCTTCCCAGCATCATCGTTATAGCACTGTAAATCACATGGAAAACTGCCAAGAAGAAGATGAAGATGTGCAGCTGATGCAGACCGTTCAAAGAAATTAGTGGCACGTACCCCTGAAACGATGAATCGAAGACCATTTAGAAAAGCCCTTAATTATCATTGGAACTCGCAGTTAGACAAGTTCATATGAAGATTCACTTACCTCCTTGCATGTTGCCCCTCCGCCGCCACCAGCTAAAGATCTGCGGTCATACCAGAGGAGTCTACGATGGTGGCCTCCCTTATCTGCATGAGCTGCACCTTCTGCATGAGCTGCAGATGCATCTGCATGAGCTGCACCACCATGATAATCTTTACTTGAATGCTTCCGTGGACATGGTAACATTGTATTGCCATATCTTTCAAGAATACACCATTGGGAAACATAGCCTTGACTGAATGTCAGGAGTAAGGATATGAATCCTAGAACCATAAGTTCTGCGGAAAGTGAACAGCAGCTGTTTATTTTCACTTGAATGGCAAATAATTTATGGAGAAAAAGAATAGAAAAATTTTAAACTATGGTTTAAGCAATTACCGCCTTTAACTTTCTCAAGAGCTTCATACATAGCTTTCTTGTTGCCTTCCCGGAACAACTGAAACAAAAATAGAAAAATCAAAAGAGAACACAAGTTTTCATGAACCTGTAATTGGAACAGATGGAATAGCTGACAGACCAACATTCCAAAATAATGATGTCTAAGACATCTTCCGTACCAACACAGATGTATAATCATACGTCAGCACAATATGAGGTTGGAACCAATTACAATTATGAAGATTAACTCATCAAAAGAAGGCAGGAAAACAGAGGAGAAGGAGCTGTTTCAAAGCCTAGATTAAAAGAGGAAAGCAGATGGAGGAAGACATTGGTTTCTTTAATGCATCAATTCTTCTTCTTATCAAGTGCAGGTCATGCAATGTTAAAAATGATGGAATAAAGACAAATTACTTCTCCAATTCGATGAAGAAAATTCTCCAAAATGATAGAGATGACAACGATAGCAGCACAAACAGCAGCAACAGCCCATGTGGGTGTCTCGTCGAGCTCTCTTGAAGGTCCTCCTCCACCACCTCCACCCATTTCTCCGACCCTCCTCTCTAAACGCACTCTTTTTGGTTGCAGTCAAAGCAATGGCAGATACACATAGACAAAGCCAAAAGCTTTTCGTATCCAATAAACAAGGCACAATCTTCAGAGAAACCCGACTAAGAACTTTTGAAGATAATGATGAGATATAATTAGAAGCCACAAGGTAAGAGTCTCGTGGCTCAAACACAATGTTATCGAAAAGGGAATATCCAAAGAGAGAGCTTTTTGAGTTGAAATCCAAGATTACACCTTTTCTGGGGTAGGAAGCAGGTTCGTACCCATGATAGTAATCACCGGTTTTCTATATAGGAGAGCTCTATTTTTGATGAATACCCATGCACGTACATGTAGCTACCAAACAAAAATTAGAGAGAGAGAGAGAGGGAAGGAAAAGCAGAGGACGGAGTTTGACTAGAAATAGAGGAGAGAAAAAAACAACAGAGGTTTGGATTTACCAAGAATAGAAGTTTCCTACTTTTTTTGAAGAGTTACATATCTTCCTACCTGCTACAACTAGACAGAGACAGTCCAAAACTCCTCAGCCTCTTTTGTAAGGACCAACATCCTAGGAGAACCAGAAGGCATTACCTTCATCGCAAGTTGTTCCTTTTTTTTTTTTTCCGGAGAACTAGCAGAAGACATTATCAATTATAATGCAAGTAGAGACGTAATTTCCCACATCTATTAAATCCAAAAAGGTTTTATACTCCTTAAATATGCGTCCCAGAGGTTATTGAAGAACTACGTTCTTCATCTTCATCTTCTTCTTCTTCGTTTGTATTACTGAATAGTAAGCTCACAGACAGACATCATTCAAGAACCAATCATATCCGTCATAAGAAAATTAGACTAGGAAGCCGTCGAAGTCGTTGTAGTATAGTGGTGAGTATTCCCGCCTGTCACGCGGGCGACCCGGGTTCGATCCCCGGCAACGGCGGTTTTTCTTTTTAAACCATTCTCAAAATGTGTTATTCCTTTACTTGCTACGTTTCTTCTTCAAAATGTGAAAAAGAATGCCATTTGGAAATCTTCAAAGCACAATGGAAAATTTACATAATTATATAAAAAGTAGCGTGCATTTTGGAAAGTTCAATGAATAATCTCTATTTCTACTGCTCTCTCTGTGGCGACCTATAAGAGAAATGGTTTTGCTGAGAATCACTTGGAACAAACACAGGGAGTTGGCCATCTCTATGTGATCTACCTAACCGATAATGTCCAGTCAAGTAGCCTCTGTTCAGACCTGAGGCCATTGAGCTACCACCTCCTGTCTCTCTATTCACCCGCTCGTTCAGGAGAGGCCCCCCAAAAAATATAGATTGATCTGTATACAAAAGCTCCGTTCTTTGAACCTGGGATGAAGTAGGTGTGCCTCTGGAAGAAGAAGAAGAGGACATGAACCGTCCGGCTTCTTGATCCCAGTAAACTGAAGTTCTCAAGCTTTCAACATTTCTTGGGGTAGGAATCTGTGTCACATTTCCCTCGCGAGTATTCCCATTTGCTGAACTAGGAGACTGATGTACTGATGGCTGATATATGGGGTTAAAGTGATCTCTGTTTGATGGATGATGCTGGAGTGGGGATACAATAAGGTTGGAGATGTTAGGAGTACTAAAATTACTCAGGCTTTGGTGGCATGCTTCAATGTCTTCCCTGCTGGCATGACTCGCAGTGCTAGCAGGATAAGAAGCAGACATTCTTGAAGTTTCAGCACCAAAATTTCTATTTCCAACCCCTTGATCAATACTGACTGGACTGCTGCGTCCACTGACGTAGCTATTTGATAGATGATCAGTATCATACGAATGATGTCGAGAGGTTACTGGACGTAGCACAGATGACGATACCCTAGCCTTAGCAGCTGCTTTAATTGCTTCATTGGAATCCATCTTTGCTAGTTTCCAAGCACTGATTCGAACTGGCCGCTGTGATGATCTTCTACTTTTGTCTGCTTGCATTGTGTCCGGATCAACTGTGGATGGCGGGCGACCTGGATCTAAGTGTGGAATAATTTCGTCCTGTTGATTAAAACCAAAAAGAACAATCAAGTATAACATTCCTTTGAAGAAACATACAAAAAGAAGCTACATAACTATTAAAGGCTGGAACTTGTGGTGCAAGTTACAGGATGCAGGACATGCCATCTGAAAGTAGATACTACAATTTCATGTTCAGTTCTTACAGTGCTTGTGACTACTTCGACTCTCACTGTATGCATAAGGACCATGAATTTTCAATGATAAATTCCAATTGCAAATTCGGCATCACGATTTATACAGTTTGCATGAAAGACTTTCCAGCGAAAGAAAGTAAAAAGCTTTAAATCTTAATCTTCATTCCTCCATGGATATTAACTTGTAGGCTGTCTTCAGAATACTTCTCTCAGATTGAAATACACTGAGCTCCTCTTTTGAAAAAAATAAAACAAAAGAAGTCCCTCAATATCTCGTGGTACCTGGTGATCTGTGAAGATTCTAGGAGGGGTGCACCAAGCACCCTTATAGTGCAAACTCATTCCAATAGAGCTTCTTCCACTAATGGCAGTGACAGCTGAGCTGGTTGGTGAAGATGGCGGACTTTGCTGATCCCCTCCATTTTCAGAAGGTCCAGGTGGTTCACTTTGAGTTCTCATGGCAACAACATATTCGTATGTTGTGATTCCCTGCAACAGTAATAGGAATGAGTTTTTTCATTAGTAAGATTAAACTAGACTCAAACATGAACAAACAGAGAGAGAAGTTTTACAAACACACCTTTCGAATAAGAATCATGTGGAAAAAGAATAGTTCTCCCAAAGGTACAGTGGCTAGAAATGACAATGTTGTGCAGATAGCCTGAATTCATCAGAGATTTTCTATGGTTGTGAGCAACTTGAGGTAAAATACTAATAAAAGTTATCTTAGTAAGTACATTGGTCATAATGAACAAGTCCAAGAAAGTATATGACTGTCAATCATTCTGAAAAGTGCAGTCAATTTTCACCAAAACAATATCATACAAGTTTCTCCAAATCAATGAAGGATATAAATGTACCACTATAGTGACAAATGGGGGCCTAGAGAATCCGACACCAAGCTTCTCTGCTATTTGATGTTCCATGCCCTTTCTATATAAGAAGCAGCGAACAAGGACCAAAATTCCAACGCCGAGTTCAACAATAAGCTGAAAGACACGAAAGGAAAATTGACAAAATAAGTTAAAACTTATGAGAAACACTGGCTATAGATTAAAGAATGTCCAAACAGAAATACATATGTAAAATCTTACCCAGATAAGGCTAACTGCCATGAGGGAAACAAATGTGACATAGTTTTTCCTACCTATACAGTTGTTCAACCACTGCAAAATTTCGAAAAACTTTAGGAAAGCTGAATAATGTCAAAAAGGAAAGAAAAGGACGATAGTGAAAACTTGTCAACTTTAAGGGGAGCACAAGCATGTAATTGATTTAAGAGGATCCAACATGACAGGATAATAATATGGACCCTGTTTCTCTACTCAACCAAGGTTCAAGAGAATATTGTAACAGGTCAAACGTATGCTAAAACCGATACAAGGTGATGAAAGTAAAGGTTGGAAAAGAGAAAAATTCACTGTTGTAGTGGATGAAGAAGAGCAATGTGATCCACCCCACTAGATTATGGATAAACAATAATTTCGGATTTTGATTCATGAATTCAAGAGAAAAAGGTGAGACGTTGAAAATGTACCCGACAATGGTGATCAAATCCATCAACACATTTGTTACAACTTCTGCAATGCTTGCTGAACTTCCGCACCTGAGGGAAAAGTAAGATTATCACAACAGGCAAGCTCTAACTGAAAAAGAGAGACTTGCACTATTATAATTCTACATGGTTTGATAAGAAAAATAAATCAAAATGCAACTATACAAAAGAATCAGATTTTCTGTGCATCAATAAAGTCGATTAAGTATGAATCAATTTTTTTCCATAGTTTCTCTCTCTCATTCTCCATTTTTCTAAGCTTCGGACTTCTCTCCCTGTCCTGTCTTTTCTTTTAGTGAGCCAGTGGCTGTGGATCACTAAACTCAACTGCAACGTAATAATTTAAAATAAAGACCTCAGCATTGCACAATCTGCAAAATAACGCCTCCACTTCAGGTGTTTGCTGTAAAATATCATCTTTCCGGCAATCTTGTTTCACAAAAGGACCACAAAAGAGACCTCCAAGTTTTGAACACCAGTTTGAGCCATGTCTATCTGGTATTCCGTTATTCTTTAATTTTACTTTGCCAGCTGCACCAATTGAAGATGCATTTTGCTAGTCAAATACTGGAGATTTTAAGGAATATAAAGGATGAGGAAAATAGATCAAAAGCAAAAGACTATGTAGAAGTTCAAATCCTTAGTTAATGTTGCAAGTAGACTAACCAGGCACATCTGTGTCCTTATCTGAACTATGGGGACATGTCTCATCAGCTTCGCGAAAAATTCCAGGATCAGCAGGATCAATGGCAGTACTCCGTACATAAAGGATGAATACAGATAAAACCTGACATTTGACCGGTATAAGGAGAAAAGAAAACGTAGCATAAGGAAAAGAAATGTAAACAAGGAACTCTTAAATGATTATTGAACAATACGGAGACCTTATCCATGAGGAGATTGTGCTTACCAAGACAGAATAAACTGCGGTAGCTATATACTCATAGATGTCCTTTCCAAGAAATGGGGCAAAGAAGGTATAATATGCAGCAGAAAGTAAGAAGAAAATTGTTATAGCTACAACCTGTGACACATGAACACATTTCAATCTGTCACTAACTACAAAGGGAAAGATTGTTGCTGTATAAATAAATAAATTAACAAGAAAATGGAACCAAAATTCTTGAAAAACTAGTTTTGGGGGTGGATATAAGGTTGCAGATGCATTTGCATTAGTTTTTCATGGACAAATTGCAGAACACCAGTAAATGAATACACATTAGCTTGATGAATAGTGTTCGTGTCATTTGCATTTAACTTTCACGCTCATTGCAAGAACTCAAATAGTACCGTCCGTGTGTGCTATGACCTTCCATTTCTTAGTCAAAAAAACACTGCTTAGCCTTGACAAATAGTTTCACTTCCTTTTTATAACTCCCACGCCTATTTCATGAACGTAAGAAGAACTTTAAATGTGCATTGCGGCCTTTCATTTCTTAGTTTCACAGATCTCCACCATCTTCGGTACAGCATACAAACAAATCTCATATTTTGGATATAAAACAAGGAAAAATAAAATCCAGGATGGGAAGAGAAATAAATCTGACTAGTGTCATGTTCTTCATGGATGAAAACTAGCTTCAATTTCTAAAAACGTTTAGATTCTACTTTTCTTTCTTGAGTCAATCAACTTCCCGGAACTATGCAATAACTTTACACGTTTCTTATAAACGCTAGCACTTAAGAAAAACGAGCATGCAATTCAACAATTCACACACTTTATACCTTCTAGGGTACAGTTAAATCACGCAAAAAGACGAAGGAAAAATTAATGATTATAGTGGAATACAAGAGACCTTCAAGAACGAATATTCGAAGGGGAAAAGGCAAAAAGAAAGAACGAATAATCAACCTCTCATGATTAGCAACAAAAGTAAATCCACGGGCAAACCAACAGCACTTAGTAAGTAGTTCCACTTCAGAGAGAAAAGGAACTCCGCGACAAGAGAGTGAAAACCAAATCTCGAAAGTGGAAACACACGTTTGACCAGTTGTTTGAGCAAAGTCAGTGTAACGTAAAGTAAAAATACCTGAAAAGAATGGAGAGGAAGTTGCCACCCATGTCGCCTAGCCATGGTCAAAAGGGTCACTCTCTAACTCGTAAATCAACACCTCTTACGCTTTTCAACCCACCACCATAATATCAACATAAAACCGACCAACACAACTTAAAACCACCACCTAAATCCGTTCACAAAACACCCGGTACATATCGTGGCGCTATGTTCTATTCACGCAAAACCCAGTTCAACCTCGACCCATATGTTAAAGATCAGTTTTAGGACGACCCATGAAGTTGATTCTTGGAAGCAGTTGGATTCCTCGGTTAAAGCAAGAGACTTGGAGAAGAAGAAGCGAAGAAACAAAAAAAAAGGACCTTTTGAAAAGGTTAAAAGTGGTGTTTTTAGTTGTCTGCTGACACAGACACTCCTTTTTCTATTTTTGTTCTTCCACTTGGGATCGAAGGAATCTTAATTACCAAATATTTAATAATACACAATTTGGATTATAGTAAACTAATTAAGTGATTAGGTCAAATTCATATAAATGTAATATTACTCTAATAACATAAGTCAACTAACACTCTGTATTTCGAGATTTTATAGTTCTAAGTAAACTTAATTTAATTATATTCTGAATCTCATTCATAGCCAATAACAATAAATCACATAAGACAGAGATCTTACTTTATGAAATTTGATAATTTCAAATTTCACAGTATAAATCTCATAACACGAGACCTTGTTTTATGAGACTAAGTAAAATTTTATATTTTCCTAATAAAAATTGAAAAATACAATAAAAGGAGAGCTTCAAATTATTGAAAATAATTATAGAAATAAAAACCGAGTCTGGCTTATACATCAAATGGATTATTAAAAAAAAAAGATGCATAGTCTTGAACTTGGAAATTTGTGAAAAAGCTTTAATGCCAAATGCTTACATGATAAGCAGTGTGAGTAGTTCAATAATAATGGATGTAGTGGGGAAACATGCAACGATGCTTTCTGATTAAATAACTGGCCACGTGTTATACCTAAACATTTAAAGTCATTCAAAATGATATTATTAATTTAAAAAAACCATAACTGTAATATGTCCCACTTCCATTTAAGATTGAGAAAAATAAGTATGACCAGGCCACATGTAATTCTCGTGATGCATACCAAAGAGAAAACAATGAGTAGTGCTTTCTCGAATTGCAGTTGTCCATTTGAAACCTTTTCAAAAGATCAGCAACATATTTCTTCGGACATATAAAAATTCCATCATCCTTTTGAACTATCTCAATGCCAAAGGAATTAGACATGAGACCGAGATCAGTCATTTCGCTTTCCTTCATGATGGATTGCTTAAAAGTTTTCATCATACTTGAACTATTGCTTGTAATTATTAAATCATCGACACATAAACATACCGCCAAAACATCACCAAAACTGCTAACCTTCACGTATAAAGCATGCTAGGAGGGGCATTTATTGAAACCAGTTCCAAGGAAGAAAGAATAAATGTGTCTATTCCAAGCTTGTAGAGCCTGCTTTAAGCCATTCAATGCCTTTCTCGGTTGACAAACTTTCTCCTCACAAGCTTGCTTCACGAAATCAGGAGGTTACTTGACAAACACCTCTTCTTCAAGTGGACCGTTAAGGGATGTCAACTTTACGTCCATTTGATGAATTTTTCAATAATTTTAAGCAGCCATAGCAATCATAAGCTTGATGGTTTCCATTTGAGCTACTGAAGCAAACATTTCTTGATAATCATAGCCTGCTTATTGTTCAAATCCTTTCATCACCAGCCTTGTTTTGTACCTTTCAACCACTCCATTTGCTGTCATTTTTATTTTGAAAATCTACTTGACATCAATTGCTATGTGGCCTCGTGGGAGATCAGTGAGAACCCACGAATTATTTTTTTCAATGGCTTCAAGTTCTTCACGCATGGTCATCATCCACTTTTGGATTTTGAAATGCTTCCTCTAATGTCACAGGCTCAAAATCTGCAAAGATTTACCTCGTAATCTTGTAGATATATTGGTGGCTGCCGGCTTCGTTGAGGCCTCTCAAGTTTTGCCAGGAATTCCAGCAAGGCAGAACACATGGGAGATTCCTGATTAATGGTGGGCATCTCTGCATCTTCCTCAAAAGGGAAGAAATTGCAATTATTTTTATTTGCAAGGCTCCTCTCGTTCCAATTCCAAGCTTCTTCTTCAGCAAAGGTGACGTCTCGGTTAGACCATTTGAACAGTTTGTATCGTCCTTTTTTATAGCCAACAAGAATGGTTTTTTCAGCTCGATCATCCAACTTTGTTATTGTCTCCACTGGAATATGAGCATAAGCAACAGCTCCAAGCACCCTCAAGTGTTTAACGCTTGGTTTAAAACCACTCCATGCTTCTGCAGGGGTACAATTTCGAACTCCCTTTGTTGGAGATCGATTCAAAATGTAAATAGAACATGAAATAACTTCAGCCCAAAATGAATTAGGCATGTTCTTTGTTTTCAACATGTTTCTCGCCATGTCCAAGATTGTTCTGTTCTTTCGCTCGGCAGCTCCGTTGTGTTGAGGAGTAAAAGTAATTTTATGGCGAATGTGCTATAATAAATGCGGTAATAAATCACATTAAGCAACCAAAATCATATTTTATTTAGAGCATAACAAGATAATGGAATCATACCTCTAACACTTGACATTTGGTCTTGATCCCTCTCCATGCTTTACCAAAACTTATCAAAGAGGAAAAATACAAACTTTGTGCAAGAGAGAGTAATGATAGAAGAACCTTGTGCTTTTCACACTCACACACACTCTTTTTTGTGCCACATTCAACAATCTCACCTTATGTCATATATTATGACATGTTCTACCCTAAGGGTAGAATAGGTTAATTGTCTCATTGTTAATGAATGATATGAACTATAGTTTAATGGGTCAACATATAATTATTAGGGTACTACCGTGTGCCTCAAATGCAATTAGCAAATTAATCATCCTATTATGGTTATTAAATATACATTAGACAATTCAATTGTAATTAGGCACATGAAATTAATGTTATGAGTATATTATTCCACGTATATATATTTCTATCAGAATGCCCTCTTCTTCCTAATACCCATCAAATTCATTAGAGGGGTATTCACCTCTACCGTCAGTTCGTAGCACTTTTAATGGATAGCCACTTTGCCTTTCAACATGCACTTTAAACCTCTTGAATTATCAAATACTTCTGACTTGCTTTAAAGAAAATAAACCTAGATTTTACGAGTAAAATCATCAATGAAAGCCAAAAAGTACCTGCTGTTACCATTTGCCATGACATTCATTGGGCCACAAACATCTGAGTGGCTCAAGTGGTTGTGAAGATCGTTGCTCTTGGTCATTGTCTTGGTTTCCTCCAGATCTAGAATATCCACCGCATCCTCGATTGTTTTAGAATCGGCCACCTCGTCCTCTACCACGAGAATTCCCTTGCCTAATTTTGTTTGCATCACCGTTCTAACCATCTTTGATAGATGCTAAGAGCTTTCTCGGCTTCCTTGCTTTCTTTCTCATTCATTCGTTGTTCATGAGCTTGCAGGGTACCAGAGAGCTCATCAACGGACATCAATGACAATCATGAGCTTCTTCAATAGCCACCACAATGTGGTCGAATTAAGAGGTCAACGACCGCAGGACCTTTTCAACAATAATCTGCTCTTCTTGCTTTTCTCCATACAACTTCATTTGATTTGTCAAAGCCAGCAATCGACTTACGTAGTTTGCTACGAACTCAGTGGACTCCATTTGCAAGCCTTCATACTGACGCCTCAACGTTTGGCGTCTCACCTTTTTCACCTCGTCAGCCCCTTTGTATGCTGTCATTAGCGAGTATCCCAGGCTTTCTTCGAAGTTGCTGTTGCTTCAATCTTCTCAAGAACTTCGTCGGTTGCTCATTACTGTATGAAGTACAACGCCTTCTTATCATTTTTCTTGTTTTCACGGTGAACAACCTTTTGTGCGTCACTTGCACCTTCTCCGACTTCCTCGAAGCCATTCTCGACGACATCTAGCAACTCGTGGTAATCAAACAAAACTCTCAATTGGATTTTCCACCGATTGTAATTTCTCCCATCCAAGATTGGAACATAAAGTTGGGCAGAGCTGTTCATATATATGTAGGGATTTTAAGCCCTTTAAAGTATCCATTCATATCAAATAATCAAGTATAAAATAAGGAATCATACCTTAATTTATTGTGAAATTTACATTAGAATTTTGTGGTTTTGTCTTCCAAATTAAAATGTAGCCCTTTTTTTAGAGTTTTCCGTAATTCTCTATTTTCTCTCTGATGATGAGATTTTAGACAAGAATTAAGAACATATTTAATTTGGAGACCATAATTATTTATATTAGGGTAAAACCCTAATCTAATTTTTAGTTTGGCCTATTATAAAACTAGAAATTATAAACCCGGTCTCTACACATATAGAGCCTACACTTAAAATAGATGCATGAAGCCCAAAATACTATAAA
>JANVCQ010000002.1:148838-200968 GCA_025531925.1 Erythroxylum plowmanianum
TAAAGCTATTCCAGGAACTACGTCTGTTGGCTGAATCGTATTCCAGATAGGTACCCATAAGATTTCCAATACTTTTTACTAGCGTCTCCGAAGCAAACCCCAAAGGAAGGCCATGAAATTGAGCCCAAATGTCAATATAAAGAAAATCGACATCCACTGGATCCTTCCCTGCCTTCCATTGATGAACTAACAAAATGCACTTCTTGAAAGACCACGGCCCACCAGCTAATATCTTCTTCATGTCAAGATGGTGATAGAACTGGATTAGATATAGATTATTGTCGCTCATTGGTTTAATAAAAGCATCCCGCACAGGTCGCCACAGGTTCAACAGCGTTCTTTCTAGTGCCTCTGCGTTAATCGCCCTTTCACCCACCAGTTTACCCAAAAGGCAGAGCTTATAATTGATCTCCTCTCTTTGAAAATCTTCCACAGGTATCTCAAACTCAACTTCTTCTTTCTTCGGGATAGTAAGTTTCCCTAAAGCTGACTCCATATTATTACAGAGAGAACCCACGAGGACACATCAGATATAAAACTACAAACTCTCAAACATGCACATTCAAGGCATGACTAAAACTTGCACTCTGTTAGAGAGAAAACGAGAGGCAAGACTTTATATGAGACTTAACTTTTTTTTAGGTTCTCTCTTTTCTTAAATTTTTTCCTTCTCGACTGACAGTTTATTGAAAATTTTTATAAATAAAAATAAGAATTTAAACGGAAATATAATTAATGTAAATTAAATTCGTTAACTTAAAATCAAAACTCCTATATGTCTAACCACTGAGGCACTGACCTCCAATCACGTAGATCGGTGACGTGGCATGAAATTTCTATGTCCCGCCTAAACCCCTCTAATGTTCATTTAGGGCGCAATTGAATTTCAATTTCCCTCAAAATAATGACTTAACAATATCTCCACCTTCACAAAATATCCACTCTTCTCTGTTCAACTTTTCTCCTCCCTTTCAAACCCTAACCACCAGCTTTACCACTTCTCTCAGGTGGTTTCTCATAATTTCCCTCTGTTTGATTGGTAGTTCAAGTTTCTGTACTGATCTGTGCTTTTGACCTGCAGGATTCGCGATGAAAGGAGGCAAATCCAGGTCAGATGCCAGAAACACCACGTGAGTTCTCCTCTTTTCTTTTTCTTTTTCCTTTCTCCATTTAAGGACCTTTCAGATCTCAGACCTGAGAAGTTCAACCTGGAATTGATATTTTGCAATGAAAAATGATTTTAGTTTTGGTTTATCTTAACGCGGAGTTGTGACTCGTTAATAGGCTTGCGGTGAACAAGAAACCCGCAAAGGGCGGAAGAAAAGCTAAGAAGGCCGCAAAGGACCCAAACAAGCCTAAGAGGCCTGCAAGCGCCTTCTTTGTTTTCATGTGATTACTTCCTAATTCTTAGTTTTATCGCTTATTATGTATTTTCAATGGATAATGGTACGTTTAACTCTTGAATTTTCATTTTCTCAATTATGTTTTTGGTGTTTTTAATAATTCGATACTAGAAGATTTTGAGCCGTTAACAATTTAATTGCTAAATTCAATTTTACTTTTACTTGATAATCCATTTAGTTTCATTATGATTATACAGTCTAGGTTTATTATATAAACTTCATGTTTTGTTGGATACAGGGAGGAATTCAGAGAACAATACAAAAAGGAACACCCTAAAAACAAGTCCGTTGCTGCAGTATGTATTGAACTTTTGTTTTGTTTTTAGATAATTCTGAATTATCTTAGTTGGGTTGTGATCAACTGCTTGCTGGTTATGATCTTCCTGTTTATTTAAATTTCTAGGTTGGAAAAGCTGGTGGGGATAAATGGAAGTCATTGTCTGAGGCTGTAAGTATTAAATCGTTTGGACATTCATGAAAATGGTTTCGTATTGTACCCTACTGATTTTGCTAAAAATTAATCAAATGAAGGAAAAGGCACCCTTTGTAGCAAAGGCTGAAAAGCGGAAGGCTGAATATGAAAAGAAAATGAAGGCATATAACATGGGACAGGTAATTTTTTCTATATATATATATATATATCAGCAGCTGTGATAGCTATGACAAAAAATTGAGAAAATATTTCCTTTTAATTGGCAATTATCAAAAAAGTCAGAAAATGTTACCAAATTAATATTAACTGCTTTCACTGCAGGAATATTAACAATACCTTTTTTGGAGAATGTTAATAAATTTCAAAATCTATTTTGGCCTCTAGTTGTGACAATTAGAAAGATTATTTTGGAGAGTGTTAATAAATTCCAAAATCCATTAACAGCACCTTTCCAAACTCCTTTTCTTCCCTTTACCCCTCATTTTTTGAGAATCAGAAAGATTTTTTTCTTTTCAAGTTTGAATTTGTTCAACAAGCATCCATCTCATTTGTACTTTGGCAATTGCGCTTTATAGGTATGTATGTATGTGTTGGCGCTTTCCTAAATGCATTCTTTTTGTTTTCAATATCTTAACCAGGCTGAAGGCCCCAAAGATGAAGATGAATCTGAGAAGTCAGTGTCTGAGGTCAATGACGAGGAAGATGAGGAGGGAAGTGGAGAGGTTGGTGCACATGTTGTATTTCATTTGTGGATATTGATCTAATTAAGAGTTTGCCATTTTCTAATTGACAGTTTTTTATTTCTTTGATGCAGGAGGATGATGACGAGTAAGATGGAAGCAGATTATAGTATATTAATGTAGGTCGTGACAATGTTGAACAAGCCCTTGTTAATTGTCAATACTTGCTTATTATCAACTCTTTCCCTTTGTGATAGGAGGCTTTGATGTTTTATCCTTCGCATTCCTGGATCAACATTATAGTTGTAGAAGGAAGGTTACATTTTATACTCTGCAACAAAGTTTAATGATTTAGCTAGATGTTTATCTTTGTAGAGAGCATATGGTCCGTACAATGTATTATCTTATCATTTGTGTTTGACTTTGGCAATTTGGTAGTTCTTAGATTCTTTCCCTGTGCAAGTCGGTTTGTACTGTTTGAAATCTTCCCTGTTTTAACTATTTAATTGACGGACATGTATATTTGGGTTGTGGGTATAACGAAAATCTGTGGTGGCATTGTGGCAATTGGTAGGTTTAGTTTATTCGCCGGTGCTTATATCGATTCAATTATGACCAAAATAAGTAATGGCAATTGAATTGCTTTGGTTATAGCCCTGTTATGACAGGTGCTTTAGATAACATTGACGTGTTGCGGGTTGGGGTCACTGATTCAGCACCAGAATGGGTTAGGATGGTTACATAGATTGTGTCGATGGAATTGGATGTTAACTGTTGAAAGTATGGTCGATCGGTTTATGATCTGGGATAATCTTTCAAATTTTTTCATTGTTCATCAACATATCTGCCGAAGAATGGTTAATAAAATAAAACAGCCATCTCTGGAGCTGCGTTGTCCTTGTACCTTAGTGGCTAACTTGTGGAGATTCGTGAAAGTTCTGTTGTTTGGAATCACGAGTCATGACTTGGGACACTTTTATGGAAAAGTTGTCTTTTGGCGTGGTGTGTAGTGTATCTATATTTTAGAAACATGGACAGGGTACACAAGGGAAACGATCGATTCTCTAATATTACAATGCATTATTTTGTTTCATAAATTTTAGTTATTTATTTATGTAAGTTGTGTTTTTTTATATGAGACTCACGTGGAAGTTACATAAATAAATGAAAGATTTATGAGACAGAATAAAATATCATAAAATTAAACAAAAAAATTTGAACTTTTTAACGAGACAACAATTTTGAACTTTGTACGGCGATTATTATTGTACGAGCGATAATCATTTTCATATTTTCATATGAGATAAACAAGAAGTGCATTACTTAGGATATGAGTAAAGATAATAGTTTGTATTTCCATGCAATGCAGAAGCTATTGACCTATAAATGTGGGTTCCAAGCTTGTCTGCTTCCAGCTTGCCAATTGGTTCCGAGAATTGACAGGTAGGTAGGTCATTTGATTCTCTAACACTTTGTGAATGGCCCAACTTCATGCTTGATAATTATCCAATATATAAGGACTTACCTTTCCCAGTTGAACCATACCATACCCTGATAGTAGCTTCACCAGCATCTTCGGATCATAGCCTCAAGCCAGCACAGCTGCACAGGGCTTGTCAACATCATACCACCTGCTATAGTCGAAGTGTTCATTATCGTATTGGAGAATTCCATTTTTTATTTGCCTATTCCTTTTTGAACTAAACTAAACCAGAATATTTTTCAGCAGGTGCGGCCGCCGGCCTATTCCATTATTTCCATACCGGTGACTGTGCTCTCTGGCTCGCGTCTCCTATCTTATTAAAATCAAAGTTGTCGCTTCAGGGAATGTGCAAGTTATTTTAAACAACTGTCCTGTTGGAGGATTGGATAATGTGGCCATTAAAGCTGGAATAAGAACTAGATACCAATTTTTGTATTCTTCGTATCACTTACGGTATGCATAAGTGGAAAAAGAACTTGGGATTCACAAATTGGTCATTAATTTCCAAACCAAAAGAACAGCAGTTTTATAGGCGTACGTTACAATAACCTTTTATCATGTTGACTTCAAACTCATATCGTATCCGCTACTTATGTGTACTCTAACATGCATGTCAAGTGGGTTAATCATAGCTTTCCTTTTTCCTTGGACTTCGGTGATACGTAATTACTTGATAAATGACTTTGCTTTCAGATTCAAATTCAGATTCACAGGAGAAAGCAACCTGCTTTTAGGTCTAAAGTCTCTAACACACTGATCAGGTGAGTTGGTAAAAAAATTTCTTGATTTGAGTGAGATAGTGGGTTCGAATATTTCTTATGTAACTGTTTTAAATTTAGAGGTAGAGCTTTATCTTCTGCAAAGAACCTATCTTGCTCGAGCGGGGATTAATCTAGGTGTGGATGACTTAAATGTGTCATTTTATAATTGGGACCATTTTAAGACAACGTGGCAACAAAAAATAAAAAATCTCTAACCCTTTTGGTATATGATTTTACAATAACCTTGGTAATGAAACATTCAACGAGAAGATCAAGCCTGTATATCTTCCATTTAATAAGTAATCAACATTTAACAATCATCTCCTCCAAAACAAAGACAAACGAATAAAAATACAACTCTGATCTATTCTTCTCATCTATCTCTCCACTACAACACCTAATGGCAACTTAGCATCACATGTCATTAACCTAATCTTTTGAAATCTACACCTGAACATTGTTAGAGGTTTCATCTTTGCCATGCCATTACGTACCCTGTCACCGTTTCGTAACCGAACCATTTCTGGGTCACCATCTTCAACCTATCATCCTTAACTTCACAAAACTTGTGCTCCCATCCAGCTGGCTCAATTGGCTCGAACCCTAACCCTGGTGCCCTATCCTTTGACGACGGGTTCTCTGCTTTCTTCCAATCCACCACGTACGCTGACACCCTTCTACGAAACTTCAACTTAAACTCCGGCCATGCTTGGTACTTGTAATGGTTCACCAAAGTGTTCTGTATATTCAGCTGCCTCCACTTGTACTCTCTCTTCAGTGTAAAATGGTGTATCACATTAAGCAACGAATGGTCTATCGCTTCTAGCAAAACAATCGATTTGTGCCGATTATCGGACTTCCTCCGACATGTATACCCTTGCGTCACGCCTTCTTGCAGGTGGCAACGTTGATTTGACGGCCCGAATTCGTAACACTTCATCGAAACTTGACCGACCCGACGACGACGACGATTCGCCGTTGACGAAGCCGACGATCTCGGTATCAAAGACTTCAACATCTGATCAGAGGGCTCTGACGAGTTTTCCCATGAAGCGGAGAACACGAACTCATCGACGTCTAAGTACATCATCCATTTGCATGAGTCCTTGGCCTGTATGGCGGCATGCGAGAAGCCAGCTTCTTGCGTCTTGGGCCAAATCCAGGAAACAGTTTCTACTCTGTAACCTTCTTCGTTCAGCTCTTCAACGGCGTCGCTCAGGCCGTCGTCGCTGTCGTTGTCGTACAGTATGAACTTGTCGACGCCGACCTTGGAATGGTACATCACCCACTCCCTCAAGAACTTGGCCACGTTATAAACCATTGTAGTAGCGCACAGTTCTGATTTTGGCTTCGGGTTGGCTATCCGACGCCAGGGTGTGTAATATGCCACTGTGGGGACCACCAAAACTTCCTCGGAAATCTCGAGGGAAACCTTGACTTTGAAGGACGGATCATCCTCCCCGCCATAACCCAAAGCCGTTAAATCCGGATGAGCACATCGGAATACTTCCTGCACGGAGCTCGTGAGGGCGGTTCTCACAGTGCTATTGCTGGCGACGTCGCTAAATATGCACTTGAGACCTCGAGCAGGCCTGTTCATTCCTTGCCGATTATTCACTCCCTTGACGAAGAGTACGACGTCTGTCTCCATCGAGAACGATTCGTACGCCAGCAAAGACCATTTCATCAACTCTTTCGCCGGTGGAGGCGGTTTCAATTCTTTAGTGGACAATGTCGTCAGCTCCGGCGACAAGAAAGGCAAGCGACGGCGATTCCTTGTAGGAAGCTCACACTTGAACGTTGATTGGTTCGTGGAAGCCAAAATCCCGGCGAATCTCGCCGGAGAAGTTTCCTCATTCGGATAACGACATAAGAGACTCTCACGGGAACCAACCGGAGTATCAGTTGAGACGATCACGAAAACCTCCCAATCAGGGAATAAAATAGATTCAGAATCAATATTAGAGTGCTCCTCCAATAAAGAATCATGATCAGGAGAAGTCATCAATACATTCTTCTTCTGATCAGAAGAATTAGAATCTCGAAGCGGCCGATGACGTGAGTTATTGTGGAGGTCTTCGCGAATGGCCCGAAAGGAAGAGCCGGAGCTTCTGGAAAGAGGATTGAAGAGGTTGGCGACGTAGACAGGATTCCTAGACGAGTAGAGAGAGAAGGTAGCGAATAGGAAAACCGAAACGATTACGTACAGAATCGTCACGAAGGCGCTACGACGCATCGTTTCGAGTAACGTTCCTTCTTTACCACCAGCACCCGCGCCACCCCCTCCTCCTTGGTAACCGCCACGCAGTAAATGCGGGAGCATCGTAGAAGGAGACTTCTTGATGATGTTGATGGTCATGGCTTGAATAAGACGAAGAGTGTGTTATTATATTAAGAAAAGAAGAAGAAAAGGGAATGATTGGATAATATGGTTAAAGTTATTCTCCGGCATGGATAAGGAAAGAAACGTAGTAGAAGATGAGGAGGAAGAAGACGTAGGCTGTCTGAGATTGGGAAGGAATCTCAGACAGCGCAGGAATAGGCTAAGAGAAAGGATTATGTTGATTTCCTTTCCTATTTATAATGAATATGATAATTAATGCTTTTATTTCATAATTAATTGCCTTAATAACTTGGGATTTATTTTGTTTCCATATTAATTTAAATCAACATATAATCAAATAATGGGCTCTTCTTTAGAGCCCAGCCCAAATCATAGGATTAAACGGGCCTAGTCCACGAATGATTTAAATGTGGGTAGAAGATGGGCCTGTGCCTTCTTTGTTGTATATATATGTCCCCTTCCTTGCCAATGGAATGGATCCAAATTTAGTATTATCAGTATTTGGAGGCAATTTTCCTTGGAGGTAGTCAATTTGACGTTTTTCCAACAAGACGTGGCGCTATGGGTAAAGTCCAACCTTATGAAGCACTCCCAAGAAGTGCAAGGGGATTGGTCTATCATATTTGGAATCGCATGCTGAATGCTTTGGGCGTGGAGAAACAAAAATCTTTTTGACGATGAGTTTGTTTGGCTGGAAGATGGACCAAAGGCAGTCATGAAGTACATGAAGTAGATCGTTAGAGCTAGAGCGATAGAAAGCTGTGTGTTTCCGACCCAGGGCCTCCTAGTAGGTAGTTGAGTGGGATGGACAAAGTCGCCGGAGGACTGGATCAAACTCAACATAGATGGAGTCTTCAAACAGGTTCACAAGTAGTTATCACTAGTGGATTAATTCGCGACTGTCATGGACAGTGGTCCCGAGGATTCTTTCAGCACATTGGTAGCATCTCGGCATTAACAGTCGAAATCTGAAGAGTCCACTCAGGCCTCAAGTTAGCTTGGTCATTTGAGTATCGCAAGGTCATAATAGAAGTAGACGCTTTGGAAGCCGTTAACTTGCTTTCGTCTCCTACTTTTGAGATTGATATCAACAATTTTTTGTTGATAGGTACTCGTAATTTACTCCAATAAGACTGGGAGATGCAAATCCAATATATACATCGGGAAAAAAATTAGTGCGCAGATAATCTGGCTGCCATTGCAGTTCAAAGCAGTCCAGAATTCACATTCTTCAGGAGCCTCTATTGCCAATCTTGGTTCTCATCCAAAGGAACAAGCAAGGAGCTATTTACCGCAAAGAATTACGAGAATTAGATTAATCGTGTTTATCGATTCCCTTGTAAATTTTTTTTAAAAAAAAAAAACACGCAACACGTCCCTTTCAAGAAGGTGAAGGACGGGGTTGTCAGGAAAGAGCCTTAAAAGGCTAAACTTACTAAACTTCATTATCAAAATTATTCTCTTGTCCATAAGATTGCCCTTTCATCCGAGGTTTCCGTATAAAGTATGTTACCCTTGTAACATTAATTGGACCGATCATATATTATATTATTCTAATTTAAATTGAATTTTTCTATATCTTACTCAAATTAATAATTATTAAATATAGTGAATAGTGAAAAGTCGGTGTCGGTGGTCAAATGAACTTTAAACAGACAAAGTGAGTAATACGCGGTTTGATTGTGATGAACAGCAAACTAAATAACATAATAACTCAAATCTTATTGGATGATGAGAGTAAGACAGAAGAGGTCAAAACCGTAAAACAAACGATTCCACCCAAACCGAAACGTTTAAAAGCAACAACTGATGACCAAAATCACCGAAACAGAGAGAGAGAGAGATGGAGGAGAGCGACTTGCAATTCAATGGCAATCAAGAAGCACTCACATTAATGCTAAAAATAAAAGATCCCAATAACGATGACTAATATTGGCCCACACAAATCCAACCCCACACACCTTCTTTAACCAACACTAATTCTCTCTTCTTTATGCTTCTTGTTCATCTTCCACTACTACTACTACTTCCCTCTTCATCCGTTTCAATTTTTTAACTTAAGATCCGAACTTTATGATTTTTCTGCATTGCCCATTTGCCTAGTTGTCAAAATTTGTTACCTTGTTTGTGTGATATGCATGGTTCGTGAATTCGGGTGTGCTGCTTCTAAGTTAATTCCCCCCCTGTTCTCTTCCACTTACAAAATTTTCCCTTTTTTTCTTTTTCCCCTTTCGTTTTCAGTGCTAATAATAGTGATTTTCGTTTCTTTTGGCTATCATTCGTTCGCATTTTTCTGTTTTCGGATTTCGAGGTTTTTGAGGATTTTATTTGTGGGTTGGGATCTTTGAGGTCAAGGCATTGTGGGTTGTTTGGGTTTCGGTGCTTGTTTTCTCTCCCGTTGGCTGCGGGTCGGTTGGGAGAGAAAAGAACGAGACCTCCGTTTTCTTTGTCGACGAAGGTTAGGGTTTAAATTAGTAGGCCTTTTTCTTTTCTAACATGAATTCTGGGAACAAATCTTGATGATATTTTCAAGGACGTGAAGCGTCGTTTCTTGGATTCTTTGGATTTATTTTGCTTAAAAAGTTCAAGAAGATGAGTTGTTTTTCTTGCATTAATCCCCAACGGAAGGATGTTAAGATCGACATTGAAAACGGACCTCGTTCTAATTCCCGCCATCCTTCAGATTCTTCATATTCGGCTTCAGGTTCAACTTCATCACTCTCACATATTCTCTTTTGTATAAGTTTAATGTATACGTCATTTTCTCATGCTGAATTCGCAAGTTCTTTTTCTTTCAAAACAATGTGTCAAATTGTAGGTAGAGGAACAGGAAGAACAAAGTTTGATGGTAATCTTCAATATCTGAATTTATTGCGATCTGAAAGACTGCAGTTTCAAAAAGAAGTTTTCGATGATTCTGCTTTAATCGTCTAAGATTTTTTCTTTTGATGAACTTTTTCATGTTTCTTACTTCCATTTTCTTTACAAACTTCGTACAGAGAATGGCAAAGACAAGAAACAAAAGGAACCAAACCGCAGTGGCGCACGAAGCTTCACATTTCGTGAACTGGCAGCTGCAACTCAAAATTTCAGGGAGCTGAATTTGCTTGGAGAGGGGGGCTTTGGCAGGGTTTATAAAGGTCGTTTAGAATCTGGCGAGGTAAGTTCAATTCTGTCACCTACCTTCCCAATGCAGATTTCAGTGTTTGTCAAGCTCTTCACTTGATAACTCTAACTGTGTAAAGAGGTTTATCTTTTGGTGGTCAGGTTGTTGCGGTGAAACAACTTAATCTAGAGGGTCTTCAGGGATTTCAGGAATTTATAGTAGAGGTTCTCATGTTGAGTTTGTTGCATCATCCCAATCTTGTCACCTTGATTGGATACTGCACCGCTGGTGATCAAAGACTCTTGGTTTATGAGTACATGTCAATGGGGAGTGTGGAAGATCATCTTTTCGGTAATTTCTTACTGAATCCTGTTACAAGGCACTCTAAAAAATGTTTATTTGGATGGCATGAATTATTTAAATGACGAATCATCTCATCAGAGATATACTAGTAGATGTTCTCTTTGTGAGGAACTTGTTTACGTCATATCCGTGAAATCCTTTTGTAGATAACTTTGATATATAGGAGGCTCCTCTAGAGTTTATTTTTTCAACAACCATTCATCTTTCCACTCGCCCCGCCCCATATTTACTTGCAAGTTACCATCAATATTTCCCAAAATTCCTGCTCTTTTATCAAGGGAGAAAGTCATGAAGACAGAAGGCAGGGCTTAGGGAGATGAATCAGTTATCTATCCTGATGATATGTTATCATATTGTGATGATGGCTGGAATATTTTATGGATGCTCAATCTTCTGGAATTCTTTTTGAAGAGTTCAGTATCCTGCTGTCAATTAGTTTTTCTAACCATCCGTACTTGTACTTGAATTGCTCTTATTTTATGCAACTTAGTAGATGATAGATTATATTCTTCTGAAATACTCTGTTTTAAAAACATGTGGTCTTAGCTTCCATTATATATGTTGCACTTTTTCTCAACTTTTTGCTGGTCAATTCCCACTTTAAACATGTATGTATTCGTTTAAAGCAAGTACTCAACAAACTTCATAGTCTGTTATTCGTCTTTCTTTTGCACATCAGACCTGGAACCCGATAAAGAGCCATTGAGTTGGAGCACTCGAATGAAGATTGCTGTTGGTGCTGCTAGGGGTCTTGAATACCTGCATTGCAATGCAAACCCACCTGTTATTTATCGTGACCTAAAATCTGCAAATATCCTGTTAGATAACAATTTCAACCCGAAACTTTCTGATTTTGGACTAGCAAAATTGGGACCTGTTGGTGAAAACACACATGTTTCTACAAGAGTTATGGGAACTTATGGATATTGTGCGCCAGAGTATGCTATGAGTGGCAAGTTGACTCTCAAATCTGATATTTATAGCTTTGGTGTTGTTTTGCTGGAACTTATCAGTGGACGAAAGGCAATAGATCGCTCTAAAAGGCCAGGAGAGCAGAACCTAGTCGCTTGGGTGAGTTGAAACTTGATGTTGTTTTTCTATGGCAAAATATAACTTTTGAGTGGGCAGGAGACTTGGTTTTGCATACTATAGATATCTTTCTCAGGATTTACAGCCTGTTGCTACAAAAACGAATGTAGAGTTATCTTACATAATGTTGATATTTTGGATTTTATGAGAAAGAGGTGAAGGGTTTTTAAAACCTGAATGCCTTATCTCTCTATTCCTGCGGCACTAGCTGCAACTTCTTATATGTCTGATTAAAACTTAAAGACCGATAATTCATGGAAATATTCGAGGAAAGTTTCTTGAGCTTCAAAATTCTTTCATGTTTTCAATTGACCCTGTTGCAGATCATTTACAGCTATTCTTGCCTTGAATATTTGCCAGAAAAATGCAAATGTCTGTCATTCAAAATACTGGAGTGCTATACTTGTGCTTGCAGCTGGTGATTATGCTTTTCTTATCAAATTTTCTTGTAGGCACGTCCTTTTTTGAAGGATCAGAAGAAGTTTTGGCAATTGGTTGATCCTGTTCTGCAGGGACGCTATCCCCGTCGATGCCTGAATTATGCAATTGCTGTCACTGCAATGTGTCTTAACGAGGAAGCGCATTTTCGGCCTCTTATTGGTGATATTGTTGTTGCGCTGGAGTACTTAGCAACGCAGTGTCATGCCCCAGATTCCAATTATAATCGGCTACACGATTCTTTTACATCATCACCTGTGAAATCAAACAAGGAAAGTTCTGCCCAGGGGCGATCTGATAGGGGTGATAGCATCTAACTAATGCTTTTTGCTGGGCAGGAGCTGGTGAGAGACCCCTTGAATGGTGTAAGTTTCCAGACTCATGTTTGACCTTTTTTATCTGCCAAAGGCCTCGTGACATCAAAGGAAAAGATGCGGTTGCCCCCGCACTCATCTGTTATATATATATATATATATATATATAGCCTTTGGTGATATATTTAGCAACAATAGTTAATCAAGTCTGTTGACAGGAAATGATGCCTGTTTGTGTATATTAACACTTGTTTAATAGCTATCTTTTCCTGCTTGTTCTGTTCTCATATGGAGTCTTGTAATGTTCATTTGTGTTCCAATCCTAAGTTGTTTTTACTGATTTAGCTACAGCAGCTCGTGTATTGGCGTATCCTTTACTCTTAACTTGCATGCCTCTTTTCACTATTTTCTTGCCAAACTCTTGAAAAATTGAACTGTGGAATGACAGAACATTTACATTATACGACTAAACTTATGCATATGTATTTACATACGCTTTGGTCTTGATTAGGAGTACAAAATTGATGCAATCTGAACTTTTTTTTTTCACTTCAAATCAATGTTTGTTGAGACGATATTGGAACCGCAGATTGTTTCTCTTGATCTTGTCGTCCTTTTCAGGTGTATTCCACTTTGAAAAACAAAGTTTGTTGAGACGATATTGGAACAGCAGATTGTTTCTCTTGGTCTTGTCGTCCTTTTCAGGGGTATTCCACTTGGAAAATCAAAGTTTGTTGACAACGACCAGAGCAAAAGAAATAATCTGCTGTTCCAATATCTTTTCCAGTGTCACACACAGACAGCTGCTTGGAGGTAGGGTTGCTTAATCATCATGTCTATGAACATCTGCGAGTAATTTAAGGAAAGAACAGTTGTACAAGGTTTCCAAAGACTATCCTTTTCTTTTGACTGTTTGGTAAGATAAAAGTCTAAGAGGTAGATGCGATGAAATGGATTTTTCTCGTTAGTCAAGACAAGTTGGATGTTCTGGTCGGGTTAAGACACGCAAGTCTCTGTTAGAAAATATCATTTCTTGCGTATCCCGTGGCTTCAGGTTTCTTGTTTTCCATGTTCAAATGCGGTGGCAGAGAACTGTTTAAGTTTGAATTTGATATATATATATCTATATATATTCGAATCGGATCAACTAAATTGGACACTGCCGTGTCAACTTTCTGCATTCTCTCATTCGTTGTTTAACTTTTGTAATACACAGTAAACGGTGGTTCTTTGAAGTCTACCTATTTATGTAGCACGGCCACGGCAAAATAGAACTGTATCTGTGTGTCGGACATTTGTCCGTGTCGAATATTCACTGACACGCGGTGAACACATGTCCGACACGTGTTTGTACGTGTCGGAATTAAAAAATAATTTTTATCAGCTAGGACACGGCTTAATGAAATATATGCTCAATAGAATATATGCTCAATATTTTTTTAGAGAGATTTATAAAGTACCAAATATGTATGAACTATCAAGACGTTAGAAGTCTTAAAACATACTCCTTCCTATCCAAAATAAGTGTCGTTTTAGAGATATTTTAATTATTCAAAATAAGTGTCGTTCATGATTTTTCATGCATATTTATAATTTTATTTTCAAAATTACCCTTTAATTTCTCTCACATCCTAATTATACAGATTACATTTTTAAGACAATTCAATATGCAATTAATAAGGGTATATCAAACATTTCACTAGCTTTTTTAATAAGTGTGCATCTCTCTAAAACGACACTTATTTTTGATAAGAGGGAGTATTAATCAATATATATCATATTATAAATTCTAAATTTTTTCTTAATTTTAAATTTTATAATATATTTACATATTCGTGTTCACCAATTTTAGAAATTAGTATAACCTCGTGTTTACATCCATGTCGTGTCACGTATCCGTATCCGTTCTTCTTAGCTACCTATTGAAACAGAGTCATGATGTAGGTTTCAGGAAACTACGGCACAATTTCTTAATGCGAACAGGTTCTTCAGTGTGGTTTTCTATTCTAATTCGTGTGAATGCGAACTTCTAACGAAATAAGAGGTTGACCGACCTTCTCTCGTAACATGCATTTAAAAATAAAAAATGTATATATATTTAAGAGTAGACTTGATCAGTTTCCTTTTCCTGACTTTAATTACATTGAACCCTTCAACATAACCGCATTGAAAGACATTTGGGATTACAGAGAAACCTATCTGTCATCAGGTGTCCATCAGCTCCTACTTGTGTTCTTTCTCGGTTCCTTCTTCTTGACTTTGCTTTCCAGACTCAAAATTCATCGGCTACTATATACAACTCAGCTCCGGAGGATCAAAGACCAGTTTTGTTTGTATCATCATGGGAAACTGTTTTGCAAGTACTCCTGTCGATCACCACAGCACCAGTACCACCTTCACCAAGTCTACTCCAGGTATAATTATATGTACACATGGTCATCTCTTTTTTGATCTGTTGATTAGAAGTAAGCACTGTAGTCTACAGACAAGTAACTAACTCCTGTCTTCTATATTTGATGGAGTTGGAGCAGAAACATCGAGGAACAGCAGCAAACAACAAACCTCCGTCGGGACGTCCTCCAACATAAGTATTAGCAATAGCAACGAGGTTCAAGAAGTCAAGATTTCCAAGGATCATGGGGAAACTAACAAGATCACACCCAACCTCAAAATGTTCAGTTTGGCAGAACTTAAGCTTGCAACCAGGAACTTTAGACCCGATACCATGCTCGGAGAGGGCGGTTTTGGAAGAGTCTTCAAGGGTTGGGTTGACGAAACAACCTACGCCCCGTCAAAGGTTGGTGTCGGAATTGCCGTCGCAGTGAAGAAGTCCAACCCTGATAGTGCTCAAGGACTGCAGGAGTGGCAGGTAATTATGATTCGTCTATGTATCTGAGGATTAACACTGCTTAATCAGGTGATTAATAATCAAGTAATGATTGCTACAGGCAGAGGTGAAGTTTTTGGGGAAATTTTCTCACCCGAACCTCGTCAAACTGTTGGGGTATTGCTGGGAAGATAAACAATTTCTTCTGGTTTACGAATACATGCAAAAGGGGAGCTTGGAGAAGCATCTCTTCAGAAGTAAGTAAGAAGCAGAACAAGTGTTTCGTCCATATGAAATCAGGTTTTGACGCTAAAACTTGTGTGCGTTTCGGTACTATTGATGCAGAGGGAGCAGAACCACTTCCGTGGAACATAAGGGTTAAAATCGCCATTGGAGCTGCTCGAGGTCTGGCCTTCTTGCATTCATCGGAAAATAGTGTCATATATCGTGACTTCAAAGCATCTAACATATTATTGGACGGGGTATACACTTCAATATTCTTTTCCTTAACCATTACTGTTTCACTTTCTTGACTAAAACCTACGTTGATTTGCAGGACTACAACGCCAAGTTGTCTGATTTTGGATTGGCGAAGCTTGGTCCAGGAGAAGGCAACACTCATGTTACAACTCGACCTATGGGCACTTACGGCTACGCAGCTCCTGAGTACGTCGCTACAGGTAAACTTCACTTGGACGCAACTTCAGGTGAATGTATTATACAGGTGATCAGTTAGTTACACTCTATGTGTTTGACAAATTGACAGGCCATTTGTACGTCAAGAGTGACGTATATGGGTTCGGTGTGGTGCTACTGGAGTTGCTAACAGGACGAACGATCTTTGACGCGAACCGACCGGACGGTGAGCAAAATCTGGTGAAATGGGCCACGCCATTTTTGTCTGATAAACGGAAGGTGAAGAAGATAGTAGACCCAAGACTTGAAGGGCAATGCCCTGTTGCAGCTTCGACCCGTGTGGCTGAGCTGATTTTACGCTGTTTGGAGCAGGACCCGAGAAATAGAGCTTCCATGGACGAAGTTCTGGATACCTTACAATACGTAGATGCCATCAAGGAAACTCCCAAAGAGGTTAAGAAAAGCACAATCCGCCAGAAACGCCCTGCTGCTAGTACTGGTTACTCCCACCACCTTAGATCTCCTAATCATGTTAAGACCACCAAAGCAGCTGTTAGGTCCTGATACTTGGATGAAATTTTGGCTGTTCAGCATTTTGTATATCTCGGAATTGAACTTGAATCTGATAAAATTTCATTCATGTATGAGTTATGTATTTCCACGTAGAAATTATACCATGTTTCTGCAGCAGAGGATTAGTAACCAAGGTTCAGGAACTTGTTAACAACCCAAAAACCAGCAAGGATTTGGGCTCTGCAAATAGATTAGGAGAATACATTAGTGAATCAACAAATGACGTAAAGATTTGGGATTTTCAGAGAATTTGCTACTAGGATTGAGTAAGAATAGTAATGAAATGGAAATTGGGGTTTTGTTTGCAGGATATTCTAAGTGATGGAGAATTGGGTCAAACCCAGAACGTATAAAACTGCGAAATATCTGCTGTTCCAATACGATGTTGTTGTCGTCTGTTGGAGGGTCACGCACATACATCTCGATATGATGTTGAAGTAAGGTTGCTCAGTGATTATGTATATGAACACTGCGAGGAATTTAAGAAAGAACAACTGTACAAACATACAAGGATTCCAAAGACTATTCTTTTCTTTCGACTGTATTTTAAGGTAAAAGTCTGTTCTTTTCTTCTGACTACTCTCTTCAATTCGAAATCAGTAACTTGGCCGCTGCCATGTCAAGTTCCTGCATTCTCGCGTTCTTTCTTTGACTTCTGTAATATACAGTTCTTTGAAGTCTACTGAAACCAAGTCAGCTTGTAGGTTTCAAGAAGCTACGGCTCAATTTCTTAATATGAACGAGTTCTTCAAACAACCCTCTCTCTCTCTCTGTCTAAATGCCAACTGTACAAGTTCTAACGTAAAAAGAGGTTAAGCGAAGTTGACCGACGTTCTCTCTTAACATGCGTTTAATAAGAACGTAGGCCTCACGCATGACGCATTACTAGTAGGTGGTTATTCCCCTCAAGTCCCGTGTCCACTAGTTCTGCATCAATTCTGTGTCAACACATCTCAGCCATTTATTTATGTGAGATTTCTATCTTAACATGCATTTGATAAGAACGTAGGCCTCACGCATGACGCATTACTAGTAGGTAGTTATTCCCCTCAAATCCTCTAGTCCACTAACTCTGGATCAATCCTGTGCCAACTCATCTCAGTCATTTATTTATATGAGATCCACATAAATAGATAATATATGAGATCCACATAAATAGATAATTGAGATGAGTTGGCACAGGATTGGTCCAGAGTTAGTGAACCAGAAGATCAAGTCCCGTGATTATTGCGTAAACGTGAAAAACTTATATGTACAGCTGAATTTGGAAATTAAAGAGTACGGTTTTGTTGCAAACGGTTAAAATGTATAATTATAATTTAATATTATTAAAGTTAAAATTTCGAGGAAAATTTTGAAAATATATGATGCATGACCGAAAGGAAAAACTGACAATTCAAACAGATCAAATAAAATTTGTTATAATATTTAAATAAAGAATATAACAACTACAAAATTTGATATGAATTAAAGTAAATTAATGAAAATTTAAAAAGAAAACTCTGACCAAGTTAGAAAACAACCAGTAGGTATGTGAATTAAAAAGAAATTACTGATTGAGTAAATAAAACGAGAACAAGAGATAACAATATAAGACAGAATATATGAGAAACACAGTTCAACAATAGTTCCCAGTAAATAGCAAAAAAGATGGTGAAACAACAACAAAAATAATTTGTATGTGGGTTAGGATTACAGTCATCCAAGCACTAAGGATCAACAAATAGCAGTTTGAAAGTGCATTAAGATTATAGGCATCAGAGAGATAATAAAATTTAAAGATTATCTTGTCAATCGGTAATCCTTAAGTTGTGGAACAGAATATGGTCAATGCCTTAAATTTTATCAATAAAGCATTCAATGATGAATGTGAAAGTTGCATGTTTTATAGCTACAATTTCTGGAGAAGTAGGTTTGATGTAGCACATAAGAAGTTTGCCATGCAGATTTTGCAAGAGAACTAGAGATCTGTTTACTAGACCCTTTAGGAGGAAGGGTTATATCTGAAATTAACACAACAAATAAAAATTAATGAAACAAACTTAAATTAGATTATGCAGTCCGACAACCTTACACTTTGATTTCAATTCTTTCCTTCGCTTTTTGTTTGTTTTCTCGACACCCTCATTTTTTGATTTTTAGATTACGCAACCTCGACACTCTCACACTAAAGGCATCAAGAGAACAAACTAAAAATGAAAAGATTACCAATATAGTACACTGTAATGCGAGGAGTAGCTTGAGACGTCAGAAGAATAAATAAAAAATAAAAGGCTTAGAGCATCGGTAGAATGACAGATAACACCAGGCTATAATTGAAAAAAATTGAAAGTTTGAATATTTTAAGTAATTTTCAGATTAAACTAATTGATAATTTCAATCAACTCCCTTTTTTTTTTGTTACAAGTGAGAGAAAATTAAAACTATCTCATAAAAAAAATACTACAGGCATCAACCCAGATGATCAAGGAGAGGGTGTCAAGAATCTCCTCCCAAACATGAAAAGTTGACGAAAGGCCATGATCCAATTTAGCCATGTGCTACAAAAGACTAGACATTATAAATTTATATTAGCTCGTGAATTTAGTTTTTCATCACCATCAAAGCAGACTATAAATTAGCCTTTGTCGTTGCCTCTTTTCTTATCGCAGCTTCTTTTAGTCCTTGACCTGCAGGAAGAAGAAGAAGAAGAAGGAATCGTGAATTTAGTTTCCAGTATTTCATCACCATCAGAAAACAGACTAGAAATTTAGGATTGGTTCTCGATGATTCTCGTTGCCTTTTCTGAAAAATTAAACCACAGCAGTAGTGGGAGCATGCATTTCATACATCTCTCGCAATTTGATTTCTGTATCCAGACTTTTACTGTTTAGATTTTCTTTTAACTTTTCAGATTCTGGTTTCAGTTTGTAATGTATTATGAATCGAAAGTTATTGGTTGTGGTACATTATCTGATGGTCTCTATTCCCTTCAGCTACAAAATACTGATGCATATGATTCGATGCATGTCACTGCTAGATTGAAACGATGT
The DNA here is from genome assembly GCA_025531925.1 of Erythroxylum plowmanianum. Taxonomy (NCBI): domain Eukaryota; kingdom Viridiplantae; phylum Streptophyta; class Magnoliopsida; order Malpighiales; family Erythroxylaceae; genus Erythroxylum; species Erythroxylum plowmanianum. The sequence goes on from JANVCQ010000002.1 coordinate 168,321, forward strand.
GTTGTGAATGAAGAATTTTCTATGTTGGGACATCGTAGATTAGGATACATCTCCATTGAGAGAATTAAGCGATAGACCCGTACGTGGAGCTTCGGATATTGTCCTTCGGAAAGCGTTGCATGGTCGGGTTTTAAACGTCTCATGCGGTTCACATCGTCCTCGTCGTCCCACCGCTGCAATTCCTGTCAAATTTGGCACTCCCTGTGTGTCAAACCAGTCGGAGCTCCGATTGATTCCATCCGGGTCACGTCCGACTCGGTTGGAGGTTGAAGACGATACTTTTTTTTTACTGGGCTACTTCAGACTGGGCTTGGGCTGCTTCAGATCCAACTTTTAATCTTGTGATTTTTATTGTAAAATCATTTTTGAATATGATTAAAATTATTCGTTTTAATTATGTATGTCTTATTATTAGCATTTAAGTTTATGATATGCATATAGGAATTGTTTAATTTTGCATAAATTACATGTGATTAATTGTAAATTTTGTGTGTATAAATTCATGCTTATTATACATGCAAAAATTCTTTTAATTATTTTGTGCATTATTATTTAATTTATTTGCATTATATATATTAAATCACAGTGGGAGCATGCATTATAATGGAGCAAGCAGCGGAAATAACCATAAATAACCATATACCTCCAGCCATTGCCGTGATCCACCGAAGAGCTGAACGTGTTTTTTAGCTTTGAGTTTCTATCCTCTTCCTTAAGCAACAACCGATGGTGTACTCTTGATGCTAGGCGAGAATAGGACCCAAAACTTGCGTTTTTTAACAACCAAACCTACTCATAGCTTCGTCCATCACAAAGATTGTGAGTAGGGTAGTTCGGCAACCGAATATAGTGGGTAGGGTAAAGCGTTTTAAATGGACCATATGCATGATGAGGAGATAAAACTTACATTTTCTCCTCTCTTATCACAACTCCTTCTAGTTCTTCAACTTGCTGAAAATTTTCTGCGGGAAGAAGTAGAAATGAAATATCTGGTGATTTTCCATGCTCATTTGGAACTGTCGCTAAGATCAGCTGGAGCTCTAAAGCCTCAAATAGTTCAGGTACTACATCTGCCAAGAAATGTAGTTTTCAGCTGTGGGTAAAGCTGCTGCAGAGAAATACACATGTTTTTAATTTGTTGTGCTAATGGAAGTTACTAATGTTAAGAAATGAAATATTTGAGGCTTAGGAAATCTAATATTAGATTCTCTCCTGATGATCTTACCGCAGTTTCAGATGTGCATGCAAAATCACCAAATATTTCATTTTACTTGCGTATCTATGAGAAATTTGAGGAGAGTGTTTGACTCCATTCGGTTAAATCATGATGAGATCTTTTGTTTTCTCTTTACTGAATATACCAATCCGTATCTAAATCTATACCTGATATCTAAATGCTGGTGGAGAAATTTCAGGAAAGTTATTCAACTTATCTTCAACACACTTTGATCTACTCATTCAGTAACCACCTGTTCATTACTTCAATTTCTGGAATGGAGTTCTGCAGGAAATGGTTCTTCGTGTTGAAGCTATTGGCCCTTTTTGCGCCTGTAACATTTGCTCAGCAAAGGCATTCGGAAGGATACTGCGCCATGTATGACATTTGTGGTGCAAGAGATGATGGAAAATCCTTGACCTGTCCTTATAATGTCCCTTCAACGAAGGTATGTATATACACCATAACCTCTTAATATCAGGATTGGACAGTCACAGGAGGTTCAATTTATTCTTAATTCCATCCTTGTTCTTCATATTTCTCAGCCAAACCCACGACTTGCGCAAAAAGTTCAGAGCTTGTGCCCTACCATTACTGGAAATATTTGTTGCACAGAAGCTCAGTTTGATATCCTTCGATCAAATACCCAGCAAGTAAGTGGATTGCCACTAATACTTTGTAATCTCTGTTTCTTTTTGAATTATTACAACTTATCTTAGTACCTGTTTCACAGGCAGTTCCTTTCCTTGTTGGGTGTCCAGCTTGCTTGAGAAATTTTCTAAATCTGTTCTGTGAGATTACCTGCTCTCCTGATCAGAGCTTATTTCTCAACGTGACTTCAGTTTCCAAGGTCAGAGATTCTTGTCAAATTTGTGATGATTTCACAATAGAAACTATTCCCAACACTTGATTAAATGTGCACAACTTCTTCTTAATGCTCATGGGTATCATTCTGTTTTCAGATTAAGAATAATGTGACAGTCGAAAAGATTGATCTTTACGTAGCCGATACTTTTGGTGAAATGTTGTTTGACTCCTGCATGGAGGTGAAGTTTGGCACTATGAATATGCGAGCTATTGAGTTTGTTGGTGGTGGTGCTCAAAACTTTACCGGTAAGGTTTGGTTCAGTTCTATGATCACTTGCAATAATCTGCGAGGGGAAGAAGATCCAAACTTGTAACAGTTGATCTGATTCTCCATTTGATTACTTCTGGCAGACTGGTTCGCGTTTCTTGGCAAGCGTGCGGATCCAAATATGCCAGGATCACCGTTTGCCATTACATTCAAGTCCACTGCTCCCAGATCATCTGGAATCAGACCAATGAACGTAACTGCCTATTCCTGCTCTGACGTTTCACTAGGCTGTTCTTGCGGTGATTGCCCTTCGTCTCCTGGTTGTAAGAACAAGGCTCCTCAGACAGAGCATGCACCAGGTTCCTGTACCGTGAGGATTGGTCCTCTCAAGGTGAGGGTGACGATTTACGGAACTTTTTCTATACAGTACATCCAAGCATATAAGTCGTCTAAAGTTTCAATCTTTTATCACTGCAGGTCAAATGTATAGACCTTGCTGTAACGATCGTCTACATTATATTGGTTTCCATACTTCTGGGTTGGAGTTTCTTTCACCGGAAAAGAGAAAGCAACCAAAGTTCTACAAGTCAACCTGATAAGGTCCTAACGAGTGACTTTTAGATTGTTACCTCAGATAATAGAATCAAGAAACTCAATTCAAAGTTTTGGTTACAGATTCATCGTTCAGCTAGTATGATTTGCAATTTTCTTCTCCTACTCTTTGCTCTTGTTTAAGCCTGCTGCCTCTAATGACCATCAGGTAAATGAAGATCCTGCTCAAACTTCACATACGACACAGCTCTCCATTGTACAAGGATATATGTCACAGTTTTACAGGTATATCCTTGAGAAATCACTGCTTGAACTAGTGTCAGGTGAACAACCTTGTTGTTTCTTTGCGTGCAGGAGTTATGGAACATGGGTCGTACATCATCGAATCCTTGTTTTGTGCTTGTCATTGTCTGTAGTTCTTGTACTTTGTGTTGGTCTTATTCGTTTTAAGGTGGAGACAAGGCCTCCGAAGGTACGATTCGACACCCGAATTCTGTCCGTTTAGGCTTATCGTTTTCTGCAAATATATTTCATGTACTACATCTGCTAAGAAATGTAGTTTTTCAGCTGTGGGTGGCGCCAGGGAGTAAAGCTGCTGCAGAGAAACAATTTTTTGACAGTCATCTTGCTCCTTTCTACAGAATTGAGCAGGTTCTGCAATTTTCCTACTTACACATGTTTTTAATTTTTTGGAGCTACTTAGTGGAAGTTACTAAGGTTAAGAAATGAAATATTCGAGGCTTTGGGAAAGCTAATATTAGCTTCTCTCCAGCTGATCTTAGCGACAGTTCCAGATATTCATGGAAAATCACCAACTATTATAACAGACGAGAACATCAAGTTACTTTTTGACTTGCAAAAAAAGGTAGTAATGTGATTCCTGAAGATTGTGAACTTCTACAGAAGATGGTCAGTGAAGTGTAGCTTGGAATCTCTGATTCAGAAGTGTTCCAATCTTTGACAGGTTGATGGAATCCGAGCAAACTATTCTGGTTCGATTATATCTCTAACTGACATTTGTTTGAAACCTCTGGACCAAAATTGCAGTACTCAAAGTATTCTACAGGTTATATCTTCATCTCTTACCTGCATTTGCATTTTTTGTTACTTATAATTTGTTAAAATTTTGACACATACCTCTTTCTTTCTCTCCTCTCCTCTGTGTGGCAAATAGTTTTTTCAGATGGATCCTGAACAATATGCTAACTACGGGTTGGACCACGTGCAGTATTGTTTAGAGGTATACCCTTGGACCTCCATTAACAATGATTTGTTATCAGAAGTGGTTTACTGTGTGATCATGGCTATTATTGCAGCACTATAGCTCTGATGAAAGATGTTTGAGTGCCTTCAAAGGCCCTCTGGACCCAAGCACTGCATTGGGAGGTTTCTCGGGGAACAATTATTCAGAGGTATCTTCTTCATTCTACAAAAAACATAATTAATATGGGCAAATACGTCATAGAATACTAAGATGAATTCATTTGGAAGGCCTCTGCATTTATAGTAACATATCCAGTAAACAATGTGATGGATGGGGAAGGTAATCAAACTGCCATTGCTGCTGCTTGGGAGGAGGCCTTTATTAAATTGGCCAAGGTTCGTCCTTCTTTAAGTGCTTTGTTTGTTTGATCCATGTCTTATGTTGGAGCATTTCACGTCTTTGAGCGCTGGTTTCAAGGATAGAACTTCCCTTCTTTTTGGTAATCTCCTTGCTCTTTAATGAATCAGGATGAACTATTGCCAATGGTGTTATCTAAAAACCTTACACTATCTTTCTCGTCCGAAAGATCCTTGGAGGATGAGCTGAAAAGAGAAAGCTTTGCTGATGTAATAACAATACTGGTAGGTAGTAATCTCTCTTTCTCTTCGCTATCCTGTCCCGGATGTGCAAATAAAAGGTTTCAGGACCTGTGCACACGTCCATCAAAGTTTAATCTGAACTGACATGATCACTTCCTATCACCATTTTTGTTTCAGATAAGCTATGTTGTGATGTTTGCCTACATATCACTTATTCTGGGTGGTGCTCCTCGTTTGTATTCCTTCTATATTTCATCTAAGGTATACTCTTAACTTCACCTTTCATTATTTCAATCATCATTGTAACATATTTCTTAAAATTCCAGGTACTGCTTGGTCTATCTGGAGTTGTGCTTGTTATTCTCTCTGTTTTGGGATCCGTAGGTTTTTTCAGTGCTATTGGAGTAAAATCTACGCTAATCATCATGGAAGTCATCCCTTTTCTTGTATTGGCTGTAAGTTAAGTCATCCCTTTTCTTGTATTGGCTGTAAGTTTCTTTCTCCTCCATCTTTTGGACTTACATTGCTGCACCATTTCTTCTGCACTAGGCATCATTTTGCTTAATGTTACTACATAAAACTCTGCCTATATGCCCCCTTACTTTGATATTGGTCGACCCGACATTTTGCACAAATTTAAAGAATCTTTCAATCTTTTTCATACCAGGTTGGTGTTGATAATATGTGCATATTGGTGCATGCTGTTAAGCGACAACCACTGGAGTTGCCTCTAGAAGGAAGAATAAGCAATGCCCTTGTAGAAGTTGGACCATCCATAACACTTGCTAGTCTTTCTGAAGTTTCAGCATTTGCAGTTGGGGGTTCTGTTACCATGCCTGCTTGTCGTGTGTTCTCGATGTTTGCTGGTCAGATTTGTTAATCGTTTTCCTTGAGATAATAAATGAATTGTTTTATGTTTTACTCTTCCCAAAATATCACGCCATTTTTTGCATTGTTTTGCTGCAGCTCTGGCTGTTCTTTTGGACTTCTTCCTTCAAGTTACTGCTTTTGTTGCATTAATATCTTTGGACTGTTCTAGAGCGAATGATAATAGGGTTGATTGCTTTCCATGTTTCAAGGTTTCTTCGTCAATGACAGGATCTGATGCAGGTATAATCAAACTCTAACATCAAATGTACTTTTTAAGTGCTTGATATGTTGTTTTCTATGAAGACATTATTTATCGATTCTAACTGGGAACTTCTATATGGAAATTAGGCAAGACTGGTGGAGAACCTGGATTAATTGCTCGATATATGAAGGTCTAATTTCTTTCTTGATTAAATCTCACAATCACCATGACAGAAGTTCTTGAGCTAGTCCCTCAATATTGATGATTCAACCGACAAATAATTCTCTTTTACTCTTCTTTTCCTGCATTGAAGTTTTTCTTTTTTCAGTTTCCTTTTTCAGTTCATTGTGTTTCTACTGGTTTGACACTTTCTTTTTCTTGTTCGGTTTTAGAATGTTCATGCACAGATTCTCGGTCTTTTGGGAGTTAAGATAATAGTCATTGCCATCTTTGTTGCATTTGCACTGGCCAGTGCCGTGAGTTGCTGAATATTCTTTGTGGATTTTTCACTTCTTGCAAATCCTTGATTTTGATCTTCGTTATATTTGCATTACTTACAGGCACTAACCACCAGGGTTCAACCTGGTTTGGAGCAGCAAACTGTTCTTCCAAAGGATTCATATCTTCAGGTTCCCCTTTCTGATAACATCTCTTGCAAAGTGTTTGTAAGCATCTGATACTTGGTTGATTGGTGAGGCTGAAGGTGGATTCTGTTTCCAGGGCTATTTTCAGAATGTCTCAGAGTATCTCAGAATCGGGGCCCCATTGTATTTTGTTGTCAAGAACTACAACTACAGGTGATCCTCTACATAGAGTGCCATTGAGCATTACTTAAAGTTTCAGCTTCTAGATATACCAAACCACCTATTGTCTGAGATTGGAAACAGTTAATTTATATCTGCTGATTTGCTGTTATAATGCTATTAGAAAGAATTCCTTTACAAAAGTTATTTTTTTTTATGTTATGGGTGTTTATTATCCTCAAATTGATATGTCCCCGTACTCTGCAGCTCAGAATCAACACAAACAAATAACTTATGCTCCATTAGTCAATGTAATTCAAATTCACTTTTGAATGAGGTAAAGCACATATTTTCTTGTGACTTCATATTTTTGAGGAAACATTCAAGAGCCCTATCTGGAGATATTTGATTCTTTTGGAAGCTATGTTCTCTTCTGATCTATATCCATATTGCAGTTTGCTATTAGTCTGTTACCATTGTATAGAAATGTGGATGTGCAAAAACCTTAACATATTTGCTTCTTATAATATGCTTGTTGTCTAAATAAACATGGGAAGAGTAAAATTCCCTTAAGAAAAAAAATTGGCTTAGTGAAGAATCTTCTAAGGTTTAATTCCACGGCCCTTTTCACGTCTGTGGTTGCCTTGATCCTGATCAATGGAGCCTTCTTGTAAATCTGTGCAAGTGTTGTTTCTTTGACATAAATTTACTTTGTCTTCTTGCTTCTGCAGATTGCAAGAGCTTCCATGTCTCCTAAATCCACCTATATTGCTAAACCAGCTGCTTCTTGGCTTGATGATTTTCTTGTATGGATATCACCAGAGGCTTATGGTTGCTGCCGTGAGTTCGCAAATGGAACTTACTGTCCTCCCAATGATCAGGTGATACTAAACAAAAATCTAAGCATGCAAATGGTAATTTGGATAGATACAAGTCAGTCTCCGTCAGATATGAATATTATGCTAAAGACACTAGTGGATCTTAATTTGAAATATGAAGGCAACCAAACTACTGATCTCCCCTTGTCATATGATAAAATAGTGATCCTCATTAGTCATTAAGGGTTCAAGTCATGATGATTACTTCTAATTTCACTATTCTACAGATGTACGAATCCTCTTATAGATTATGATTGAACATGTTAAGAAGTATGATAAAATAATTGTTTCTTGTTCAGCCTCCATGCTGTGCTCCTGATGCTGATTGTGTTCTTGGTGGAGAATGCAAAGATTGTACTACGGTAATTGGAATTGCTCTTTCGGTCGATTATACTTTCATATAACAAGAGTTTAATCGGAGAGTCTTGTGATTTTTCAGTGCTTCCTCCATTCAGAATTGAATGATGGTCGTCCATCTACTTTACAGTTTAAGCAGAAACTCCCTTGGTTCCTTAATGCTCTGCCCTCTTCAGACTGTTCAAAAGGTGGCCATGGTGCTTACACTACCAGTTTGGATCTAAGAGGTTCGTTGAGTTGGATACTTACTCTTGTCACTGAAAGCATAATTTTGGTGAGTTCAGGGAAATTCTGTACACATGCTATGAGACTGGAAGTCCAGTTTAATTTTCCTTTTCGTTTTTGGCAATAGGCTACGAGGACGGTGTTATCCGAGCTTCATCTTTCCGCACCTATCATACGCCTCTCAACAAGCAGGTTAGTGGCTTCTAACTTGAGAGTTCCCCAGCTACACATTCTTGTTTCTCCAAGCACATAACTAAGATGGTCTTCTTTGGTTACAGGCTGACTTTATCAACTCAATTAGGGCTGCTCGAGAGTTTAGTTCAAGGATGTCTGATTCTTTGAAAGTATGAAATAGAAAGTTTGAGCTATGTTCAGTTGTATTGGTGCAGTTTTACTTCTCATAACTATTGCTTATTTTAGTTTAGAATGCCTCCAAGTACTCTAATTAGCTAATACATGATTGCTTCTATTTTACCAAACAATGGTTGCCCAGAATGATGATGCCATCTCTTAGTTCTACATGTCTTTTCTATTGCAGATGGAGATCTTTCCATACTCAGTCTTTTATATATTTTTTGAACAATACCTTGATATTTGGAGGGTTGCAATGATCAACCTGGCTATAGCAATCGGTCAGTAACCTTTTCATCACTCTATAGCCTTTTATGTTCTACAGAATCGATATATTGCTTACAATGAAGATTATGCTGCATCCTTCAAAATTTGCCTTGTTGTACCACTTGAATCCAAACTATATAGACAGTTTGAAACGGACCATAGTAACAAAACGGAACACAGCAAACAGAGTTTTTTGTATGAAAGTTTGAATACTCATAGCCTGAGATTTCTATTGATTAAATAGAGTTGTTACAACACATCATATGGCTCAATTACAGCAAATCATATCCCGTAATTACAACAGAGTCTATTCTAAAAAAAGCATGTATTTACGTAATATATGACAGCAATAAAATGGCAGTTATAGTTGACTATATCTAGACAGCTATCATTCACACATAGGACATTTTTCCTTATTTTCGTGTCTCTGGGTGAAATTTTGGTGCTTGACTTCTAAAACCAAGGAGATGCCATTGTGGTTTTCTGAAACTGTCTAGTGGTCTTCTATCATCCTTCCTTTTCCTTGCTGATAGCATTTCTCCCAGCAATGTTGAATGATTAATGTGGACGTGCATTCATCAACTTGTAAGAATTGCTACCGACAAAGGATTGATTGGATCTGTTTGATGTTCTGACAGGTGTTGTTTTTGTAGTTTGCTTGATTTTCACACTTAGGTAAGTATTTCCCTTTTTCCTTGATAAGGATTATTGAAATTTTCGTCCTCTTTGGACACGAGCTTAGATAGACTAATGACCTATTGTATCTGTTTGATGTTTGTTTAAATGTTGTTTTTGGAGTTCAGCAATAGCTTAGATAGACTAATAACCTATTGTATGTGTTTGATGTTTCTTTAAATGTAGTTTTTGGAGTTCAGCAATCATTTTACTGGTTTTGGTAATGATTATCGTGGATATGATGGTATTACTTCTTCCTTGAAAATAAGTTGCCAGTTCTTTCTGCTTCCTGTAACTTATCTTACAAGCTGAGACTTAACAGGGTGTCATGGCAATTCTGGGTATTCAACTCAATGCAATTTCTGTTGTTAACCTTGTAATGGCAGTAGGAATTGGTATTGAGTTCTGTGTACACATCACACATGCTTACATGGTTCGTATTAAATCCTCTAGTCCCTCACTCTCGTCCTACACTACCTATGATTGTTTGAAGTTTACTGTGCAACATTAATCAGAATGGTCTTAATTGCCCAGACCTTATGCGTCCCAATCTCAAGCTTAATGTTCTGTTTGTTTTGCTGTTTTCTCACAATACAGGCAAGTGTTGGAACCAGAGACCAAAGAGTAAGGGAAGCTTTGGGTACAATGGGAGCTTCTGTCTTGAGGTTCTTCTTCTACCTCTTATGTTTTGATTCATACAAGAATGCATGCAGACTACTTAATGACCTTAGATCCTTAAACTCTGAAAGGAAGCTTGTCTAAATGGACAGTGTTGGATAAAAACATTGGTGTGGTTTTGTTATGCAGCGGAATCACATTGACAAAGCTAGTGGGTGTAGTTGTTCTTCACTTCTCCAGGACACAAATTTTTGTGGTCTGTGATCTTTTCCTATATCAATGGCACTAAAACAAGAAGCTGTTCTTCTTTCTGTTGTACGATTTGACCATACGTATTAACCTCAATATATGTTGTTGCAGATTTATTACTTCAAAATGTACATGTCCTTGGTCCTACTTGGTTTCTTACACGGCCTGGTGTTCTTACCAGTAAGTCTGGCCTGCCACTCATATGCTGTTTCATTTCATCCACCTGTATTCTTACCAGTAAGTCTGACCTGGTATTCTGATAAATGTTTGTTTGCAGGTAGTGTTGAGCGTGTTTGGCCCCCCTTCTAGTAGAAAAGTTCATCAGTGTCAGAATTAATTTTGAGAGATTTTTCATGTAAGAATAATTGGAGGCATTCTAATCTAAAAGAAGCAGCAACAGTTTAGGAAAACTGTACCAACACAGCTGAACATAGCTCATGTGGATTTCATACTTTCAAAGAATCAGACATCCTTGAACTAAACCCTCGAGCAGCCCTCGTTGAGTTGATAAAGTCAACCTATAACCAAAGAAGACCATCTTAGTTATGTGCTTGCAGAAACAAGAATGTGTATCCCGGGAACTCTCAAGTTATAAGCCACTAACCTGCTATGCTCAGATAACACCTTTCTCGTACCCTATTGCCTAAAACTAAACTAGAGTTGCAGTCTCATAGCATTTTTACAGAATTTTCTTGTACTCATAAAATTATAATATCAGTGACAAGAGTAAGGATGAGTCAATGAATCAGAAAATTTTAATTAAGGGAATAATGTAGAGAAGTGACTCTCACGTTTTCTCCATTACAGTAATCTTTATTAAGCCCCCATTTGTCATCTCTTAAAGTAAAATAAACATTAACTTCACTATTTAAATGCCAAAATTAATATAAAACAAAAGAGATAATTCTAATTAAAATAACAAGATCGCGTTGTAAAACTATTTTAAGAATTAGATTAGGATTAAAATGAAGCTAAGAAGAGGATGAATAGAATCAGGATTAAATCTAGAGAAAAGTATACTTTGTCTTATAGTTTACACAGGTTATGAATGGCTTCCTGATGCACTCAAACACCATTGTAATGAGAGACATAATTCCTATTGACTCAAATGGGAGGTCTAGTCCTGGCATAGAGCAGAATATGGTGATATGTTACTATCTTATGAACACAAAAAGGACTGCCAACTGAAAAAGGAACTCTGTAATTCAGTTTTCTGTTCTACAGATCCCGATAGTGAACTCAGAAAATAAAAACCTCAACTAGCTCACTAGTTCTGGCAACTTAAAACTTGAATGTCACCTACAACCACCTTCTTTGCCTTTAACATTTTGTACGGTACTTATATATGCAATGCCCGTATCTTTAGCCGTTGCTGTCCAAAGCACAATGGATCAGAAGTACAGCCTCTGCTGGTCCGAGCACAATGAATCAGAAGCATAGAACTATGCCAGTCTGAGCTCAGTGAATCAGAAGTGCAGCCTCTGCCGGTCCGAGCACAATGAATCCGAACTGCAGCCTCTGCTGGGCAGAGTATCTTACGAGGATCAAGAAGAACTACTTCTTCCCAAAGACTTCCCTGAAAGAATAGGAGACTCGTGGACTAAGAGTTTTATTGTGTGGCTCTGCGATTTCCGGCATACATCAATGCATTCCTCCAAATCATCATCACAGGTGAGTAAGACCCATTCAGAGTCATCATCCAAGTACTTGAGGTCAAATCTACTTATATCTTGCAAATTAAACCGTCTTTCAATTTCTTTCTGTAAATCTTTGTAACCCCATTTATTTGGCATGCGTATCCGGATTTTATCATTTCCATATGTGACCTTCACTCTTTGACCATCAGTTTCTTGAGATAACCGGCTACTGGTTTTTGGTAAAGGTGGTGGAAGGCTAACAAATTTCTGGTGTTCTGAAAGAGATAGATGACTCTGGGATCTCGGCATCGGCTTTTGTTCTTGACTCAGAGCATGCAGCTCTAAATCACTTCTGACTCTCTTCAGCACTCCATTGCCTGAGGTTTCTCTAAATATAGTATCTCCACTAGCAGCAACGTTAATTGTGGAACATTGTTGCTGAATCCCGCTGGAGCAGCAATGACTCGAAGTTGAGCTCTGGCTGCATGATGAGGAAGGAGACTTTGGTGCAGTAGCTTGGAAGCTGATCATACCTGCCTCTGGCTGTATGCTTGATGACTTCAGATGATTTCTTGGTTCTGAACTTGAAAATGGTGTGGTTTTTGATAAATTTGGAGAAGTCAACTCAGGAAAGTTTGTATAAAATGAATCAATCTGAAGAGCACCAGAGGCACCTTTTACCGAGTCAATCACAAGTTGGAGTTTCTGCAAAGAATGTCCAACCTTCTTAATTTTTCGAGAAGGCCATCGTGTTATTCCATGTTGCCGACAAATTCTTTTCAAGGTTGTGGGGCAAACTGAAATTTAAGAACGTTAATGATATTTTTTACCTTGTTAGAGAACAGATTTCATGCTTCAAAGATGAATAAAAGTACGTAGCTGAACAATAGCATTGAAAAACAATTTACACATGGATTAGATCATTAGCAATTAAGGTAAGCTGTAGTTGATAGCACATTTGGAAGAAACTGAAGTTGCTTTTGAATAGAAAACACAAAAGCCACATTAAAGGAAAGTCGAGCTTAGCTTATTTTACGAGGAATATACATACCACCGATACTCTTTGCAGCATCTTTTAAGCTTCCCGCAAAATACTGTTGAAGAACTTGCAAGGTGATGGTTTTCTCGGCCTTGATCCGTTTCTTCTCTACTGTTCTCTCAATGCTGACATTAGAAAAGCTACCTTCAGCGAAAGCAGACTCTCCACTTTCAGCACTTTCTTTTTGGTTATGAACTTCAAGATGTTGCCTGCAAGTAAAATATTTCATACTAAACCTTAAATCTTAAAGATTTCATACTAGAACAACAACATCAGTAATTGAAACTCTGTGGAGAGCCACAACTGGCTGGATACCTTTCTGAACATGGATGTTTCTTCTTTGGCTTCATTTCTGCAGCAGGTCCCTTGTTTGAAGGAATTAGCCCTTTAGTAACTGGCAAAGAAGTTTCGTCCTCCAATTCTTTGTCAGTTACTATTCGTAAGGTCCGACACATCTGTTGTATAGTAATCGATAGTGAATTAAGCATTTTCTTCTGTTCTTCAGGATCACTGCAATCCGTAGGCAAGAAGAACTCCAGGACAAAGTCAGATGTACCAGTATGCACACTTCGCAGGCGAATTGCAACAGCAGCATGCAGTCCAAACATCCTTGCATGATGAGAAAGGGGATATTCGGTCTTTCCAAGTAGGGTTATATCACCAGAAAAGCATGGTTGGTTAGTCATAAAAGCTTGTCCAGCAACTCCTTGGCCTTTTAACAAGTGATGTTCAGAACATGCCTCATGAAAGGGCTGGATACTAGGATCAGCTACATGACAAGAATGATCAACAGTAGAAACACAGTGATAGTAATTCTCATCAGAATGCCGGCTGCCTCCCTTGCCTTGTTGGACACATGAAACCCAGGTTTGAGCTAAGGGCAGTGTATGTGTTTCACACACAGATCTCAGAACTTCTTGTATCTCAGGTAGTGCAGCTTGGTAGGACTGATCATGTACCTGATGTAAATAGTTCTATCCATTAAAAAAAAAAGAGAGAGTTGGATTTAGAAAATTGATCTAGTTGTATTTAGTTTTAGTTACCTTCACATTCAGAGTGCTCCATATTTCTGAACTTCTCAGGTCAACAGCCTACAGATAAAAGAAGGATTCTCTTTCAGACTAAGTTGGACGAGGATCACATCATTTGCTGTACTGGGAATTAAACGCAAAATGTAACCTTATGGCATTTTAGTAACTTGGCATTGACCATGAAAGTATGTTCCTTCTGGAATCCCAGCTAAAGATGATTCAGACAAAGAACATGTGCATCTAACAAAGAGAAATTTGAAAATTCTGTATTTCAGAACAAAGGGTTAAAAGAAAACTACCTAAAACATGAAAATACAACAGGAAGACATAGTACCTATAGAATCACTATTGGTATAATTACATAAAAATATGACATTGATGATACATCACCTCAAGTCAAACCTGAATTTTCTAAAAGGAAAGCTTTTTGCTTAACCAGAACCTTGATAAGAGGTCAGAACCATCCTCAAGGATGCTAGAAGCTCTTTATGATAGGAATCTTGTATAAAATGTGAACTTGCAAAATCAAATTTACAGCAGGGTGATAGTGTGATGACCCTGAGAGCGTTTGATTTGAGATTCACTGATGCCAGCTAGTAAAATTAATCTATTTCAACTCAATATGAAAGTCTTGATCAGAAAAAAAAAAACAACTTTGCAGGAGCAAAAGCAGTATATGTCTGCAGTGATCTCAATATTTATGGTTTTCCTTTCCGTTGAGCCTCAAACATGCAATTCATACATTCATGTTACAAAGAAGAATAATGACCATCTTGCATACGCAACCAAATGAAGAACTGTGTAGACAGGTATACTTAACCACTAAAAGCGATTGGTTGGCAAATATTATGACTACAGTATCAAATGATATTTCATTTCATGAAGTTCAATAGGGAAATTGAGCCTTTAGTTGCATCACCTTGTAGCCATATTGAACAAAGCAAAAATTTGCAATCTCACCAAACTATAGTGCCCAGAGGAAGCATCCTAAATATCATGAAAGCACAAACCTCAAGTGCCTTGCAAACATTTTCGAGATCAGGACTGTACTTGATCTTCTGTTTTGTCATCACCACCTCAATAACACCTAGACACATCCTGCTTTCTTGTCCAAAAATAGGAAGAGCCATAGTTCCACGTACATCATGCTGTTGAGCATGATCTCGACGTGGGTATTCATCGCTTCTGAAGAATCGAACGTCGGGCGTCCACTCAGGAACCTTATCCAAGAAAACTCTACCTGGTAACCCCACAAAATCCTTTGAATTCTCCTCAACTGAAAACTGATAGTTCACAGATATTTCTCTATATTTTGCCAGCCTTTGACAGCGTGGATCGAGAGCAAATGGTTGGTCATGAGTAGTTAGGACGCGTCTACCTTCCCTATTTACAGGAATCCATATTTGTACCAGGACATCTTTATCTACTGTAAAGTCCTTGATGTACCAAATTGCCTTCATTAATCTTTCCATTACAGATGTTCCAGGACCAGAATTTGGCCGTGGATCAATCCACCATCTTCTATTAAAATAAGAACTTTCTGTTGCATTACTTCCCCGTCTGCTAATATCAAAGGCGTTACGATCAGGAGATTGATTGCCAATATTATGTTCGCCTCTGGGAAACAATGGAATCTGATTGTCTTCTTGGTTGCCTTTTTGAGATAAACTAGAAGATGAATCAGAGTTGTTGGTCTCTGAAGCAAAACGCGTAAACGACGGATCTGCCAAAGCAGCTGAATTTGAGGGACTAAGATTAAGGAATTCAGAGCCATCTGTCGCTTCTAACCAGCATCCATCTAGTAACAACTCATCTATGAAGTCCAAGTCCATGGGCTGACCTGGAGAAACATCAAACATAGTACCCGCTGATAAGACGCCATCTTCCATGACAATATTTCTTCAGTATACCAGTTGTCTATATTCTGCTAGATGCAAAATCTCAGCATGGGGGAAGAAACTATCTGAAGTGCTCATATAAGTTTAACAAACCCAGACTTCAAGGAAAAATTCAAGTCTCCAGTCTCCAAACAACCAATCTGTCCAAATCATTTCAACCTCATCAATACAATCCAATACCAACCAAACTGAAGCGCTAAATTTCCAAAGAGAACATTACTTGTTTCACCATCTCTTTGAACTTTTTCATCTTCTACTTTAAATTTAGCAGGTACAAAGTAGAAAAATTTGTGATCCAGAGCGTAAACCCAAATATTAATAAGAAGATTATGCATATCCTCTCTAAGGTTGCCAAAGAAGCAGAAATCAGAAAGAACTCCAGCAGAACAAACTAGGGTCAATCAATGAACAAATTCCAATATGAAAGCAACATATCCATAAACTGGGCATTATACTCGTCCCAGAGCAAAGAAGAAAAGTTGTTGAAAGAGAAAAAAGGCTCGCTTCTTATATCAACTTTCTCACTTTGTTCAAGATTCTATTACCCTGATGACAGACAGTAACCAGAATCGATACCAGAAAAGGATGGCTAATATGGAAAAAAAAAACAGTAAGCACATAGATCCACAATCTGCAGCCAATTTACTAGGAAAAGCCACAGTTCGCACAAATATATAGAGAACTAAAACCAAAGAAGAACAAGAGAAACGAAAAGATAAATAACAAGGCTTGGAGTTGGACTCACCATGCAAAAAACTAAACAGAGTACTTGTTTAACCCTTTTTTTTCCCCCCCTCTCTCTATATATATTACAGAGCAAAATCATTAACACTCTCAAGCGGTGAAGGAGCAAACGATCTCATAAATGCTCGTTTAAGATGCTGTTGTCACTGATGCAGTCACCTCCCTAACAAAAAGATTTCTCTTATTTTTCCTCGTCGTAGTTATTATCTGAGCCTCTCGTTTACGTTTTAGACTTTTGTGCTTGCAAACAAATGTTTGAAAAGATTCTGCTTCCAAGCTTCATAAGGTCTGACCCCACATCTCCAAGTTGCCATTTTTGGGCCTCCTAGTCCTCTGTTCTATACTTCTCGCGCCAATTTAATGTCAACTGCCAGGAGCCCAAGTCAGAGAAAATAGAGAAGCATGAGTTGGGCGTACGCTATATGCCAAGATGTAACCTTGAAACAAGTAAAATGAATATATATACATATATATAAGAAGAGGAGACTGTAGAGTGGAATCTGATTTCTTCAACCGGTTAAAAATGGAGCTGATGTGTGTGCCACTTCCTGCTTTCTTTAAATAGAAACCTGTCAATATGCTCGTCAACTCTATCTCTCTATAGTTTATTTTTTAATATTATAATATTCAGAGTAGACAACTGACAGTTTGTGTCGGGGAGACCAGATCCTCTGTTCAGTTTTACTCTGTCCTATTCTGTCCATGAAATCTCAGCCATTTATTTTGCGGGACCCACGCGGGATCCACACGTACTTTATACGGGACCCACGTAAATAAATGGCTGAGATTCATTGGACAGAATAGGACACCATAAAATTGGACAGGAGATCTGGACTCTTGTGTCGGGTGGCTAAGCCGAACTTGTGTACAGTTAAAAATGTCAGCTTTCAGGTAAATGACTGGCCTAACAGGGGAGGAAAGAAAAACAGAAATATGGGCTTGTCTTGTTCTTTCTTGCCAAACCATCTGAAATTTGGAGGAGAAGAAACAAAAAAGATCTAACACTCTCTGCCAGATTTTGTACTTCTCTGTGGATTGTAGTGTATGTACAAAGGTTTTAAGATTTGGGATGAGCTCATACTCGAGCATTAAAGTATTATCAAAGTAGTCCATTTCCATTTTTCTATATGCACCTAATACAAATACAATAATGGCAATTTATAATAATAAAATTGATAGTGATAAGGTTGAGGCTTGTGTTTTATATTCTATAAAATGTAAGATTCTAGTTGATTCTCCATGCTTATCCAAAGCTATAGGACTTCGTCAGATCTTTGGCAGTTTTAAGATTCTAAAACAAAGTTTGATTAGTGAAACAATGTACTGACATCCTAAAGATTGAAACTTGCTAACAACACTTGACTGGCCCTCTTTTCTTGACTCTTCCTTCAATTATCCTCACAAATTGTCTTATTATGTTGGTGCATAACCAAAACCTGTTCGGACATGAGTTTGGGCTTTAGCAGGGCAAGATGGCCCATTATCATCCTCTACACAAATATGTTGGAAATCGATGGATACCCAACAATGGACCAAACAAGTCAGCCCTGTCACTGTTTCAACATTTTCGTTTCGTACCCAAGTGATACATAAGGTTATGGCAGAAATCTGAATGAAAAGGCATAAACCATCGTTAGGTTATGGTTTAGTCTTTGCAATGGAGTTCTACACCTTACATATCAACCCGATAAGTTACACATGTCAAGTGGTCCAATTACAACGCAACAAGCTTCAAAGCTTAAACAAACAATGCAAGTTTTTGTTCAAACCCAAATCACAAGTCAAGTATATGATGAAGCCGAAACATCCATAAAGGGACATCAAGTCACGGCCAAGCTTGTGACTTTATTAGAAGAGGTATTGAAAGAGGCTAGCACTTAGTCATTTAGGCCCATTTTTTATAATTTGGACTTGTTATTTATTTTCTCTTATTTTAGGCTTAAGTACTTATTTATGAACTTATTTATTTGTTTTAATGTATTTAGCTCATTTCTAAAAGAACATGGATCAGATTAGGTTCAATGGGCTAAATACTCCTAGATTTGTTAGGATTAGCTTAGTTTTCAATCAATGGGCTTGCAAACTCATTCCTATTACGGTTAAGACTTGGTCAAGGGTATTTATACCTTATTATAACCTTGTAACTCTAGATTGGATGATTAATAAAATTTCAAAATTGAATTCTTCAAGCAAAACGTGATTGTTTTCATGGTTACTTCAAGAAATTAATTTGCATTAATAAGTACTTACAACATAAATTGATTTCTGATTTCTTTAAGATTGAGTCTCTAACTTATGATTTAGAGTTTGATCTAGCATGTTCTTAGAATAGAAAGATTAAGGTTTTGATTCAATAGGATTAGGAAATTTCAAGAAACTTGTTTTCTTAGATTTCCGTATCATTTAGATAGAACATAGATAAATAAGATTAACACAGAACTCGATTCTCATGAACAACAGTTCCGCAAAGATGTCATTACATGTTGCAATTATTAGAGATAGCCTGGCAAAAGCAGAGTCTGTGTGATAACTATATAACACAGCAAAGCAATCACAGATTGACATGAAAATTGCGCTATTCAACTTTTACATTCTCCACAGTTAGTCAGTCTCTATCTTGTTATTCTGTAATTGAAATTCCAGCATCTTATCATCTTTCAAATGCTTGGCCTCACATTAAGACGAGATGCTATCTTCTGACCCAGAGATCTGTCAGCCTACATTGTGAGCAAGCCAGAGTAAAACAATAGCCGTCATCTCCAGTTAATAAGAAACAGTCAATAGTTCTTAATAAAGGGTTTGGACGAAGGGGGTGTCTAACCTGAGACCAGTATGATACCCAGATGCTGCGGATCTCATGAGTAACTCGTGGGTCAGATAATGCGTCGACCCATCGACGGATGAATCTCTCTTGCCTGCATACAACAGAAAGGCCAAAGGAGATTGCCATGAGAAATCATACAATCTTCATTGCAGACTGACAGCCAAAAATGGCGGCTTACCTGTCTGGTGCCCATGATCGGTATCTCTCTCCAGGCTGCTTGAAGTTGTTCTCCTTCTGAATAATGCACTGCATAAGCCATGGAAGCATAGTTGTTAGCATCCCACCAGTAAAAGCTACATCTTTAAAGAATCTAAGAAGCACTCAAAACTGATCAGTAAATTCACCTCTTCAATAAACTAAATATCAAACGATCTTTCACATTAAAACATTTCTAAACTATTATACACGGCTTTCAATCTTAACTCAGAAAGAATAACATAGAAGAACAAAACTGACCTTCTCACGCCTTCCACTACAAACAGCAGGAGGGATAGGGAACCTCTCAGCATGACGAACAGGGTCATACTTCGATGGGAAGTAATTGACCTGAAAATAGCACATAGCACAAGATCAGAACAGATAGCCAAAACCAAGCAGCAAATACCCAGCACAATAAAAGTATTTGAATTCCAGCATATATCTTGTCTCATGTTCGCTAAGGTAAATGAGCATATATCTTGTCCCATGTTCACTAAGGTAAATGAAAAATGATGTTAGGAGTGGTATTCTGAGGTAACACAGCCAAACACCTCTTCGTCTCGGTGCATGAAATTCATGAAACCTTCATGGTGATTGTTATGATGAGAACATTTGGGAGCATTTGCAGGGAGCTGCAGATAGTTGGGTCCAAGACGGTGCCTCTGTGTATCAGCATATGAGAAGATACGAGTCTGAAGCAACTTGTCATCTGAATAGTAAATACCAGGAACAACAATGGCTGGGCAGAAAGCAAGCTGCTCATTCTCAGCAAAGAAGTTATCAATATTCTTGTTCAAAACCAAACGGCCAACTGGCTGCAGGGGCAAGATATCCTCAGGCCAGGTCTTGGTCACATCAAGTGGGTCAAAATCAAACCTGTCTTCATGATCAGGATCAATTATCTGGATATAAAGTTTCCACTCGGGATAGTTGCCAGCAGCAACGGAGTCATAAAGATCCTGAGTGGCATGGCTATGGTTAGCTCCTCCAACCTTAATGGCCTCATCCTCCAGGAGACACTTAACACCACAAGTAGGTTTCCAATGAAATTTCACGTAGTGTGCTTTTCCGGCTTTGTTAATAAGCATATAGGTATTAACCCCTGAGCCTTCCATATGTCTGTAATCCTGGGGAATACCCAGATCATCAAAAAGGAAGGTGAACATGTGCAAGCTTTCGGGATGATGGGAGAAGAAATCCACAATTCTCCAATTCTCCTGGATGTGAGACTTGGGGTTAGGTTTAAGGGCATGAACCATGTCTGGGAACTTCATTCCATCACGAATAAAGAAAACAGGGAAATTGTTTCCCACAAGGTCGAAATTGCCCTAAATCAGCAAGCAAACAAGATAAAATGAGAATGAATGCATGACAAGTTCTCCAAACCTAATTAGCAAGATTAATAGACACAACTCATGGCATTGAACAAACACATTGCTTAAGAACAAAATTAAAACATCAGGAACTATACCCACCTCTCTGGTGTAAAATTTCACAGCAAAGCCTCGAGGATCCCTCAAGGTTTCAGGACTTCCACGCTCGTGGATAACTGTTGAGAAGCGTACAATGACAGGAGTTTGCGCTCCTGGAGCTCGGAGGAAATCAGCACATGTAAGTTGAGAGATATCATGGGTGACCTCAAAGAAACCCTTTGCACTTGCTCCCCTAGCATGGACTACACGTTCTGGGATCCTTTCCCTGTCAAAGTTGGCAAGTTTCTCCAACAAATGATAATCCTCTAGGAGAATAGGTCCTATCAAAAGAAGAACAGAGAAATGAACTCTTCGTTCATTAATATGGAAACACCCACTCTGTAAGTATCAGAGCACAACAAAACCCGTAAGAGAAGATAACATGCACGCTCAATAACAAGAAACAAGTAACGAGAACGAAAAGAATAACACTTTCAAGACATCCGGTTATATCATTCAACAAAACTACCAAATTTGGTATCATTCAGCAGACGATAAGAACTTCTAATCCCAAGCACAAGGACGGCAACCAACACTGACGGTTTCTGTAAACATAGAGCTTTAAGAACAGATAACGAGTAGGTTTCTGTGGCCATATAGCTTTAAGAACGTATAACGAGTTTAAGCATAACATTTACGCATATCAAAAGTCCAACGCAATCAAAAAATTATACCATTGAAAGATGAAAAAGCTACCTCGAGAGCCAACAGTGAGTGAGGAGTTGTTGTTCCAGACTGGAGCACCAGAGTTGGTAGTAAAGTAAGGAGAATTGTAAGCACTTGATGGGCGGTACTGTAAACAAACAGAACAAAGAACTCCATCAACCACAAAAGAAAAGAAAAATAAGAATAGACAATCCAGTCATCATCATAAAGTTCGAAAGCTTGTCGACTGAGAAACAAAATCATCTCAACCCAACAAGACAACAAAGAAAGACAAGAAAAGCCAATTCACAGAATCCCAAAAAACAAAGAAAATCAACCATTAGTCTCAACAAACAGATTCAATAAGAGAAACATGAAAACAGAGCATGCACATTCAGGTATAAGTACCATGAAAACAGAGAATGCACATTCAGGTATAAGTACCTTGTAAGTATCCATAGCGAACAGCGGTTAGAGAGAGGTAGATAACACCATACCCAGAGACGAAACCAATTTGTCAAAGATTGAGAATCGAATCCCGGAGGTATTTATAGGATAAAAACACTCGTGGCACACACATCCACGTCTTCCAACTCTGCCGTCGTTATCCAGATATTTTATTTGTATTTCTTAAATTACTTGGCATTTCAATAATATTAAAAAATCAAGTCATACATTGAATACGCCGCCGTTTTGAAGGGAAATAAAAAAGAGAAGATAAATAAATTAACTAATTAATTAAGAAAGAAATTAATTGAGATAACGTCATAAGGTGAAGGGTCATTGATTCATGTCCTATTTTTCATGTATTAATTCTGTTCTATTTTATTTTAACTATTTATTTTCGTACATAAAAATAAATAATTAAAATAAAATAAGATAGAATTTGTATATAAAAAATGAAAGTTTTAAAAAATAAATAATTAAGATAAAATGAGATTGAATATGTAAGGGACATTCTCTGGGGCTTATGGAATGTCACGAAAAGCAATTCGTCGCCGCTTATGTATGGGGTAACTTGGACCACAGTAATCATGCCACGTAAGTAGCGTTGCGTGGCATGAAAAGCAATTCGTCATGAGATAGAATAAGACATTATAAGTAGCGTTAAAGGACAAGATCTTTTATTATAAATTTCAGTTATTTATTTATGCAGATCCTGCATTTATTTATGTAAAATTTATGTGAAACTCACATAAATAAACAACTGAAATTTATGAGATAGAATAAGACATTATAAAATTAAAGAGAGAATCTTATCTTCGTTATCAAGCTTTTGGAATGTCACGAAAAGCAATTCGTACCACTTATGAATGGGATGACCTGGACCACAGTAATCATGCCACGTAAGCAGAGTTGCGTGGCATGAAAAGCAATTCGTCACCACTTATAGATGGGGTGACCTGGACCACGGTAGTAATGCCACGTAAGCAGAGTTGCCTTGATATGTGTGATGGCAGAATATATATAAAAATATAATTAATGATAGCCATGTATATAAATTCAGCTAATAGATAAGGGGGGAAAAAAAGGCTCTTCACATATTCATTTGGAGATTTTTTATTAAAAATCCAAATTCAACCTTGAATCGGAACGTGGAGATTTTAAATGGGATATTTTTATATAAAATGCTATATTTTCATATTATAATTTTTTATATGTAACAAATTAGATCAAGAATATTTCATATGAAAGCATCAAATTTCAATTTAAAATATAAAAGGCACATGAGTTACAAACTCTTTTTTATATATATAATACTTCTTAAATAGAAAACCACTTAATTTTTATAGTTAATTTAATATTTTATAATTTATAAATTAATTAAACAATTTCGGTATTTAAAATTTAAATTTTTATCTTATAATTTTATTTTAAAAATAAATATGGCATAGTCATGACATAATTTTAAAATTTAAAATGTATTTTAAAAATTTAAATTTAAATAATAAGAACAAAAAAATTATTTTTAATATAATAATAAATTTAACATTTTTCTACAATTTATAAATTAATTAAACAATTTTAATAAATAAATCAATTTTTAAAATTTAAATGTTTGTCTTATAAATAAAAATAAAAATGTGTCACATTGTGACACAATTTTTAAAATTTAAATTTTATTTAAAAAGTTTAAAATTAAAATAATAAAGAAAACAAAAATCAATTTTTTGGTAATATAATAATAAAATTAATCAATTTTGAATATAATTTAATATTTAGATTAATTTATAAATTAATTAAATAATTTTAATAAATTAATTTTATCTTAAAATTTTTATTTAAAAAATTAAAAATCAAAATAATTAAAAAACAAAATTAGAAAATGTGTCACTCCAATTTTTTATTTTTTATCATTTGAATTTTAATTTATTTATAAAATTAATAGTACCATAATTAAAATTAATATTTAATTTTTTATTAAACTAATATTAATATAATTATAATTAAATTGATAAAAAATAAAAAATAAAAAAACTCAGTGAGTTAGTACCACGCACATAAGCGTCAAGCGAGACTGATACATTTAAGTAACTTTTAAAAGTAGAAACGACGACGTTTTGTAGACAGAGTAAAGGACCTCGACTCCAAATAGTATCCCTGCTCTTAACCTCGTTTTCTATTTGTCCAAACAAAAAAAAGGAAATGGAAGCATATTAAGCCATAGCTTTAATTGAGATTATGAAGCTACGTGTTAAGAGGATGATAATCCATTGCCAAAAAGAAGAGAAATGTCAATGGCAACTACAAAAAGCACCATGAATGACCTCTCACTGTTACGTACATTTTTAACATTGGATGTGTCATTGCATGTATCAGATTTGTTCTGTCTTGCTCATCAACTGTAAAAGGGCATTTGCCTTCCTCTGAGCTCTGTTAGTTCCAGTTTTGGTGATCTCAATCAAGTCGTGGTACACACCAAATTGCAGGGCGGCGAGTATAAACGATGAGTTGCTCGAACCCAGCTCCAGAAGTACTGACGTCGCACACTCCCTGTTCTTGGGAGTGCCTTCTCTGATGAACTGTACAAGAGTTTGAATAAACGAGAGCTGCCCAATCGCACTTCTTCCTTCTGGGTGAGAAGCAAGAAGTAAAAAGATGGAGAGAGCTTCATCAACCATGCCCAGTTGCTTGGCTTCGAGTAACTTCAACAATGGTTTAACAATGCCAGCGTCTATGGCCCTTGCTTTGTTTGAATGGTTGAGAGTCAAGTTGAAGAGTGCAGTAACGGCGTCCTTCTTGCCTCTTATGGTCCCGTTCTCTAGCAACTCTACCAATGGTGGGATGCCATTGTAGAGCCCTACACTTACTTTGTTCTCGTCAACCATTGCTAAGCTAAACAAAGCTGCTGCTGAATTTTCTCTGGCCTCAGTAGTTCCCTTCTGCAGAACTTCTATTATAGGTGGGATTGCTCCTTCTTTGGCTATGAGGCTCTTGTTAGACTCGTCGATTGATAGATTCAACAGAGCTGTTACGGCATGTTCTTGAATTTTGGAATCAGGATAGGATAGGAGAGCAACTAATGGTGAAATTCCTCCACTCTTAGCAATTAGGATCCTGTTTTCAGGGCTCTCTTTCGACAGCAATCTAACCTTCTTCACGGCTTCTCTCTGCACTCCCAACTGTCGAGAAGACAGGTCCTTAACTAAGGAAGCGAGTTCCTCCATATGGTCAGAGGAAGAGCTTTCTGGGCATGCACAACACTCTTTCTTGGGTAGCTGAAACCCGCTCTTCTCGCACCACTGCAAGATCAAATTTTTCAGGGCATAGTTTGGTGCCAGTGATAGGTGAGCTAGAGCTTCTCTCGTCTTTGGACAGGTTCGGTGGTTATCATCAAACCACTTCTGTATGCTCTCTCTCTCGAACGTCTTTGATCGAAACAAAACATCCAAAAGAGGCCTTATGTCAGTAAGAAATCCAAGTAAATGACGTTATAATGTACTAGTGTTTCCAAGTTGAATCGTGTATTGTAGATCTGGTAGATTCATACACGGTCACTACTTTTTCACTCACCTGCAGTGAAAATTAGAAGAATTTGATTTGGTCGTTGTATCAGAGTTCAATTACCTGCCCAGATGCGATGATGACAGGATCTGTCATGATTTCCAGTGTGATCGGACACAGAAATTCATGGGGGATCACCTCAGTTGGGCTCTTGTCAGGCAATTTAGACAGGACAGGATTTTCATGAAGGTCAATTACTTCCATACCAAGAATTTGTCTGAACTTGTTGAGAAGATCAATGATTTGTGAAGTGCTCTCTAAATTCTGGTTTCCCTTTTCTTTAAGAATGTTCTTCACTGCAACTGTCTCATTCTTAAGGTCATCAATGGTGTCTAGTTCCAATTTCTTTGCTAACCTTTCTATGATGGCGTGGTCAGAATTTCTCTCATCCGTTTTGGATATCACAACCATCATGTTAACTGCAAGCTCTATGTCCTGTGTGTCTGTTCTTCTCTTTGCTCTTCTGAGCTGCAGACACATTAGCTCAACCTGAAAACGACGAAGTTAATTTCTGTTCAGAAAATTTTCAGGACACTACTTGTACGAGAAATCACCAATAGGATTTTGACGATAGAGATTCCTTTCTCTGCATATCCGTTGTCAAATTCCAGCCAACTACTATCTGCAAGCTCAAGATTAAGGCAATTCACAGGACACGAATCGTGATCTCGACAGCTTAATTTCCATACAAATGAGCAGGCATTAAACCATAACAGTTTTAACTAAATACAATATATATAACAGATTCAATAACATATTTTACCTGTCCTTTAACCTCATCAGAGATGCAAAGCTCATCAAAAGGCACATCCTGTAAAGCCCGGCATAACTTGTCGTTGGTGGCGCTAAATCTAGTCATTACCGCCTCGCTCTCCACAGCCTGAATTTCCATCAAAAGTGGGGAAATAAATAACCAGAAGGGAACAAAAAATGAAGAAAATTCATGACAGGTACTTAAAAAATTTTACAACTTCTGACCAGATAAATCTTGCTGCCCTCATTGCAGAGTTTCAACTGTTTCTTGGCCAAACAAAGCGCCTTCTTCAACCTGTTCAAGCAATCAATAACCTTCTCAGATAGTGGGGTCTCACATCGATCTCTGATTTCGTCTATGAATGGCAACAGAAGTTGCATACGCCTAACAAGGCCATAGCACTCTTTCCTGTAAGTTTTTCTGTAATCTGTAAACTCAGCAACAGATTCAATCAAATCCACTATCTCCTGAGGAAGATCATCGAAATCCTGATGTGGGTTTGAATGATTACTAGGGTCTGTTTCCTCTCTTTCTCCATCCATCGCCATTTGCGATTGGACCTAACCCCAGAACAGCAAGGGTTTTAGATATCCAAATCTATGAATGATTGCTTGATCTGGGATCTGATAGTTTTGGAACAGAACGCAAAAATTGCATGAGATCAAAGAAACCCTAACCCTAATGTTCATGAAATCTGATAATGCTCCGTTGTTTGATGGTTGCCATTTGCCAAAGCCACTTCACAGGCTTGGCGAACTTTTTGGTTCTTAAAATAGAGAACAAAGTTTGAAAGTTGGTTATGTCTTTTAACGGACATCCTGTAACATACAGTTGCATTTGCTCGCCACGAATCTTAACTACCAGCTATTAAAACCGAAATGGATCAACGATAGAAACCGAAAACCATAGGAGTATGCTCCTTGGTGTTCACAGGCCGTTCTTAATAATTTATAAGCCTGAGCAAAGTAAAAAATATATATTTTTTTGTTTATTTTTAGGTCTTTATATAAAATAAAAATAAATAAAATAAAGATCTTTTTTATTTTTCAGGTTAAGAGTATATTCTACTTTGTTTCATTTTATTTTTTATAAATATAAAAATAAATCCTATTTTATCATTTATAAAATGTTCTTTGGGTAAGTGCCCACCCTACCTTTGCCCTAGGCCAACCCTTGGTGTTCATTTCAACCTCCTAATCCCTTTATCAGCAAATTTAACCCTGAATTAAGAAGAAATCAAAGAGGGTTCAAATCAAAGAGGGTTCAGATATGATCATGTTACTAAATAATGCAGATTTTTCAATAACTTTGATCTATAGAGGTTATATATTTTAAAACAACAACAATAACATATAGTAAATGCATACATATTTTATGTGTTTTTTTTGAAATAATCATAAAAGAGAAACTACGCAGAAATATTGACCAGAAAGACATAACGAAACTAACCCAAGCCAACAGGCTTACCCCATACACCCGGATCTTACTAGTCTTTCACCATCAATGTCTGAACTAACAGAAATATCAGAAGTTAAAATGGAATCTAAAAACGAAGGACTAACACTCCAATGATGCAGGTTTGCATGTAATAAGGCTATCCGTGCAAGAGAGTGAGCCGCCTTATTGATAATCCTACGCGTCCAATGGAAGGACAAATGAAGGAAATGTCGCTTGAGTGAGACACAATCAAGAGCCAAAATTTCAATCTCAGAATAATTCGATGACGGAGCTGAAATAGTTTGAACAGCCGTCAAACAATCAGACTCCACAATGACATGATTAATACGCTTTTCCTTTAACCAAGATAGGGCTTCCCTTATCAACATAAGCTCATCAAGAACTGGGTCAATCCGAAAAGGATAATGACCCGAGATGGCAGCAACAAAACGCCCTCTATCATCTCTGAGAATAGCAGCAAACCCTGTAGCATTCTTTTCTGGGAAGACTGCCGCATCAACATTACATTTTAGGAAACCCCCCATTGGTCTAGTCCATCCAGACTCGATAGCACTATCCTCCCCAGTCGTGCCAGTAACTCTCTTAAAAATCTCCCGAGAAGCCTACCAGTCTTTAAGAAAACTATCAGCGAAATTGACAATCATAAGGGAGGAGCTGCTTTTACCTTGCCATACTCGTAAGTTACGGTGGCACCAAATGCTCCAAAGCATGACTAGCTGACGATCGGTGTTGGAAGTCGATGTGTTTTGTAGTAGCTGCGATAGAAGTGAGTCGACCCCATGGTTTAGGAACCGCCAGCCTGACAAAGACCAGACGTCTTTAGCTTGAGGGCAACCCACCAGAACGTGAGTTAGATCTTCTGAAAGGCCACAGATATCACAGTCGGTGTTGAGCAGAACACCCTTACGTCATAGCCGATCTTTGCAAGGGAGAAAGTCACGAAGGCACCACCAACCAAAATCCTTGATCTTATGAGGTACAGCCATATTCCAGAGTTTGTTCCATGGACCCTCAACGAAAAAATTTCCTATGTCAGTGTACATAGGTAGAGCCAACTTATACTATTAAGCGACCGTATATTGAATTTTTAATATGGGAGAGTGTAGAGTCCACTTACAATAATTGAGCTTGGGTCAACTATTGTCTAAATAACTAGAACTAGTTGTTTGAATAGTTGACCTTTACCACTTATAAACCCTTTAACATTTTCATGTCTAAGCAATATGGGACACTCTAACACTCCCCCTCAAGTGCAATTGGGGCTGAACATCTAGTTGTCACTTGAAATATACGCAGTGGTAACCGGACCGGACCGCTGGGACTGAACATCCAGATGGACAACCGGGAAATTAATAATCCGGACCAAACCTGCTCTGATTGTTATCCTCTTGACTCACTACCGAGCTTACCGAAACAAAATGACTGAAATCCCCACCACCCGACGCTGAAAAGAGCTAGTTAAAATAATCGAGGATGACATTGCCTATCCCCTCATCGTCCACCACTTGCTGCCCATGGTCGTCCACAAGTGAATGAATATGATTCAAACGTTTCCTTTTTGAAGCTTGAGCATGAAAATATTTCGAGTTGGCCTCTCCATATTGCATCCAAAAATCTTTGACCTTTGCTTCCAATAGATGTCTTCCTGGGCAAGGAGACAGTTGAGCTCAACTTTTAGGTTTCGAAAAGAAACGTACTGATGGTTTTTATAGGATATCTCCATTTTCCTCTTGATAGACTTGATGCGTGCAGGGAAATTTGATCCTAGATGCTTCTGCCAATTTATCAACCCGACACCACACTCCTTAATTCTAGCCAGAAGATTCAGCCTAGCGTTAGCCACCCAAAACCTCGAGACAAACTCGGAGAAATCATCCTCTGTAAGCCATTTGTTTTCAAATCTAAAACGACTGGTTCCCTTTACTGGAAACCGTCGGACAGCCACCGACTTGATGGGATTATGATCAGACTTAGCACTCACCAGATTGTAAAGCTTGTGAAAGGGAAAATATCCATCCACTCCTTGTTAACAAAAGCACGATCTAATGTCTCCAAAACCCGTATCCATCCACTCCTTGTTAACAAAAGCACGATCTAATGTCTCCAAAACCAGCGAGTTTGCATCCCTTCCTCTTTCCCAAGTATAGCCAAAACCAAGAAGAGGAATTTCAACAAGGTTATAATCCATGATGCATTCACGAAAACCTTCCATCAAAAAATTAGGATAAACCCCTCCACCCAGTTTATCGTTAAGAGACAGAAGATTATTAAAATCTTCAAAACAAACCCAAGGCATGGTCTGAAGCCATGAAAGGGACCGTAGAAGCTCCCAACTGACGCGTTTTCTAGCGTAATCAGGAAAGCCATAGAAACCAGTAAGGCGCCATTTAGGATTAGTCGAATCATCAATAATCATATCAATATGGTTATTAAAATAGCATGTAATAGTAGCAGAAACAACATTCGTCCATAACATGGCCAGACCTCCACTGCGTCTAAACCGATCAACACAGAAACAGAAATCATATTTCAACATCTTTTTTATTTCTTCGATCTTATTAGAATTCGCAATAGTTTCACTAAGAAAAAGAATGTAAGGCTTATTGACCCTAAGTAGGTCCTTGAGAGTGTGAATTGTCTGGTGGTTGCCTAAGCCACGACAGTTCCAAGCTATGTAACTCATGGCTGTCAGCGGGTCTGCTGAACAAGACTCGTCGTTGGTAAGTGATATGTGGTGGTAGACACAAAAAATTCTTCAGTATTCATCTCATCGACACCAATGATTCCTATATCTCCTTGTCTGGGCCATTTTTTGTTTTCCTCCATATCTATAACCAAGTCTTCTTTGTCCTTCGGCCCAGACATAGTGGTATCCCCCCCTTCGGTTATAGTACCATTAACCTCAGAAAAATGTTGGCCCACATTAGAATTAACCCCGACAGTCGATTTTAATGAGATCTTCTTCGGATAGAAAGAAAAACGATTGCCAATTCTATGCGGATTCTTCTCTGCAGATTGCGGGTAGCTGGCATCCCGATTTCATGCAGTAAAATCAGTGCCAATCTCAGTCTCGGGATCTCGTTTCCACTGCACCATCCGTCTTGCAGCACGTGCTCGTACTTCGGAGTGGATCTCCTCCGGCCATTCTCAACATAACTCCTCCTCTGACCGTTCAAATAGTTTGGGGCAGCTGGATTCACTATGACCGATAATACCACATAGGTAACATATAAGGGGAAGCCGTTCGTAGTTGAAGGTGATTTTCATCGGTGTCGTTCCCTACTTTCGGATAATCTTCTTCCTCATCAACGGTTCTTCAACATTTATCCTGACCCGGACCCTCATGTAACTATTCCAAGAACTGCGTCTGTTGGCTGAATCATGTTCCAGATAGGTACCCATCAGGTTTCCAATGCTTTTAGCTAACGCCTCTGAAGCAAACCCCAAAGGGAGACCATGAAATTGTGCCAAATGTCAGTATAAAGAAAATCAACATCCGCTGGATTCTCCCCTTCCTTCCATTGATGAACTAACAAAATGCACTTGTTGAAAGACCACGGCCCTCCAACTAACATCTTCTTCATGTCGAAATGGTGATAGAATTGGATTATGTGGAGGTTATTGTCGTTCATCGGTTTGATAAACGCTCCCCGCACAGGGCGCCATAGATTCAACAGCATTCTTTCTAGTGCCTCTGCGTTAATCGCTCTTTCACCCACCAGTTTTCCTAGGAGGCAGAGCTCATAGTTGATCTCCTCCCTTTGAATATCTTCCGTAGGTATCACAAACTCTTCTTCTTCTTTCTCCCGGATAGTAAGTTTCTGTAAAACTGACTCCATATTGCTGAAGAGGAAACCAAGACGACAGACCGTTAAGAAAACTACAAACTCTAAACATGCACAATCAAGGCATGATCAAAACTTGCACTCTTTTAGAGAGAGAACGAGAGGCAAGACTTGTATATATATAATACATATATAACTTATTTTCCAGTACCAAAAAAGGGACAGTCCAAGACTAAGGCAAGTGTTTATGGAGCAACTAG
Organism: Erythroxylum plowmanianum; assembly: GCA_025531925.1. Taxonomy (NCBI): domain Eukaryota; kingdom Viridiplantae; phylum Streptophyta; class Magnoliopsida; order Malpighiales; family Erythroxylaceae; genus Erythroxylum; species Erythroxylum plowmanianum. Next base: position 200,152 of record JANVCQ010000002.1, read on the forward strand.
TTGTATCCAGTTGTTTTACGTGTTTTTGTTAACAAGTAATCATTTTCTTCGAGATTTTACGTAAATTGTAATTTTTTCAAGTTTTAATTTATATTAACACTTTATTGATTATTATTTTTAAAGTTATAGATTGAAGAAGTTAAAAAGTAGAGTTTAAATAACACTAATCAACCAAAAACATTCTGATTACATTAAATTTAAAGTTAACGTACCTAGCGCACAAGGATCCTTGTTTTGTGAGGGTCTATGAAAGGTTATCGATGTACACAGCTTTTTTTTACAAAGAAACTATTTTTGTTATTCGAATTCGTGACTATTTTGTCGCAAAGTAACAACTTTTTTCAATTAATTCAAGATTATCCCTCTCTACTTAAAATTTTAATTAAATTAAAATTCTTTTTCTTTAGTTTTAGTTTATGTTTATTCTTTAAGAATTATTACTTTTAAAGTTTTTAAAAAGTTAAAAGACAAAAACTACATGATCATATGATCATATAATGCCAATTTTTTAACAACTCAATTTGCTTAGGGACGGTTGGTTAGCATAGGGGAATAGTAATAGGGCTGAGAATGAATATAGTGAGGAATGAGAATGAATATTATCATTATAATTATGACGGTTGGTTAAGAGAAAGAAATGACTACCATTACCATTGATAGTGGTTAATTTATAAAAAATATTGTAATTAATTAATTACAAAATAAATTATATTTTAATTAATGAATAATTATATTTTAATTAATTACAATATTTTAATTAATGAATGAATTATATTTTAATTAATTATATTGTAATTAATTAATTAATAATAATATT